>BROG01000101.1:650000-805000 GCA_030159075.1 Atrina japonica | reverse complement strand
ATAATACTATGTAACTATAAACAATATTAGGAGTGTTCGATGCAATTTCCGTAATAATAGTATTGGAAAAGTATTGAGATGATGAATTACTTTGCTACAATATCTTTAAAATGCACAATAATCGTTATGATTTTATCTAGATTTACTGCAGAAGTTGACATATTCCCATTTCCAGACATAATATATAGAAAGAATCGAGATTGATGTTATGTTACCACAGTGCAAGGATATATTTGATTTAGAGGCCACATCTTCTAATTCCACTCTAATGAGTTGATATCAATCCCAAACATGCACATGTTTGGATCCTATTTATATCAATCCCAAACATGCACATGTTTGGATCCTATTTATATCAATCCCAAAACATGCACATGTTTCGATCCTATCTATATCAATCCCAAAACACGCACATGGTTGGATCCTATTTATATCAATCCCAAACATGCACATGTTTGGATCCTATTTATATCAATCCCAAAACATGCACATGGTTGGATCCTATTTATATCAATCCCAAAACATGCACATGGTTGGATCCTATTTAAATCTATCCCAAACAAGCACATGTTTGGATCCTATTTATATCAATCCCAAACATGCACATGTTTGGATCCTATTTATATCAATCCCAAAACATGCACATGGTTGGATTCTATTTATATCAATCCCAAACATGCACATGTTTGGATCCTATTTATATCAATCCCAAAACATGCAAATGGTTGGATCCTATTTATATCAATCCCAAAACATGCACATGGTTGGATTCTATTTATATCAATCCCAAACATGCACATGTTTGGATCCTATTTATATCAATCCCAAAACATGCACATGGTTGGATCCTATTTATATCAATCCCAAAACATGCACATGTTTGGATCCTATTTATATCAATCCCAAAACATGCACATGGTTGGATCCTATTTATATCAATCCCAAACATGCACATGTTTGGATCCTATTTATATCAATCCCAAAACATGCACATGGTTGGATCCTATTTATATCAATCCCAAAACATGCACATGGTTGGATTCTATTTATATCAATCCCAAACATGCACATGTTTGGATCCTATTTATATCAATCCCAAAACATGCACATGGTTGGATCCTATTTATATCCATCCCAAAACATGCACATGGTTGGATCCTATTTATATCCATCCCAAAACATGCACATGGTTGGATCCTATTTATATCAATCCCAAACATGCACATGTTTGGATCCTATTTATATCAATCCCAAAACATGCACATGTTTGGATCCTATTTATATCAACCCCAAAACATGCACAGTTGTGGATCCTGTTGATATCAATCCCAAAACATACAGATGGTTGGATCCTATTCTTACACAAAAATCATCATCGGTAGTGGAATTGTTTTTCAAAACTCTACGAACTTCTTTTTCCTGCAATGTGTAGACCTCGTTCGACATTATCATACTTTTTAACTGGAGTTTCACTTTGTAAATGAAAAAGAGCTAGATATCAAAGTTACATAATTGTTAATTTATCAACGTTTTACAGAATTTCATAAAATCCCATTTCTCTTTTTTTCTGTTATAAATTGTTGTTATCTACTCAAAATATCATCCATTGAATTCTTTGAAAAAATACACCCCGTTCAGACGCAGGGGGTGAGGATGGTGGATGGTTATAGTGTCCTAAATGATTTGTTAGTTCCTTATCTTAGTTCATTATCTAAACTATATCAAGAGTAGTCAGAAGTCATTACATGTATATAGACGTTTTAGCAACTTATATGTATATTATTTTGCCGCTGAAATAGCCCTTCAGCTCATAAATTTATTACCAATAACACGAGCTTACACAAAAATAAAAGATTGAACTTATAACAAAACAAATCAAGAAATTGCATCTCGACCAGTATTTTGAAATCTTCTTATCATTCTTTGTAAAATGACTAAATAATTAGAACGTAAGGTATTAAAGTCTTGCAGTTTTTTTTATATAATTCATTATATTTTATCGTGGTTTCTATTCCTCAATTACATTCCTCAAACTTCTCTGATTATAACGTTGTTCGTTGGTTCAGTCAATTTATTTTTTCCATTATTTCATGGCTCCTGCTGTAAGCAGGAAATTTACTACTACCAATTTGAACATATTGCTACATGTATCATAGAGTAGCATTTTAATGACATACTTACAGGTTAGCATTCTGTATCCATCATCTTAACGCGTTATCTGCACGTGTGGCCACAGCATTCATAACCCATATATGACAAATAAAATGGTACCTTTATTGTAAAAATTAGATTATACCTGATAAAATTAAGGGTGAACCAATGTTCGAATTTAAACTTGAGCTGTTGTTTTCTATGGGTGACCTTTGGCATTTGCGTAGCCATAAAGACGACGATTTCGTCAACCTACGTCTTCTGACTATTATGTATCTACTGGGAATGTTGACTACGTGACATTGACTATTCATGTGGTTTGCTTTTTATAAAGTGGGCAATAGAGATACCCCTTAACTTCTAATTTAGAAATGCTTGCGTGTAACCACGAATTAAACCATGTAGCCGACGGGGGTAATTGAAAAATTGTAGTGTTAAACATGTCGCCACTCTAGATGCCGTTCTTCAGATAAAAATGCCGGTACAGGAGTTAAAAACAGAGCTCATCGTGTGTTGTTTGTCTGATATATCACCGGACAATTTACAGAAACTCTGGACATAACTTTTGTTTCCGTATTGTTGACTAAGGCGATGAATGAATCCATAAAAATAAAACCAAAATTAAATGTACCCACGCAATGTCTGAATGGTGTACGCCTAAAACACGCACTGGATAGCATAATGTTTCAACACACGAATCGCTCCATGCTTTGTTTTGGCCGAGAATTGTAAATAGTCGAATAAACATTGCTTACTAGTGATTAATATGTAATGACATTAAAATATTGCATATTCACCATAAAATTGTACTTATGGTTTAAATATACACATATCAACGACAAGGATCATGTGACAATTTAATTAGTAAAGTTATCATTAAACAACACTTCCGGCAACATATCTGTACCTTGTCTGTATCCGTCATGCATCAGTGTAAATTAGCGTAACCGTCTTCATGTGTATCCCTGTAACATATTTATATACTTTTCCATCTTTATATACCTCTCCATGTTCATCGTTGTAACTTCTCTATAAAAAAATCTCAGATACCAAAGTATAAATCTTTTGGATGCCCAGGATATAGATACGAATCTGGTAAAAATGGACAAACACGGACCTCTGGAAATCAAGTGGTGGGATCAAGTGCCATGGATGAGTAAGCATACCCTGTCGACGGGTCACACCCGCCGTAAATCCACAGTCAAATCCAAAAAAATACGTGATGAACGAATCCTCGCCACAATTGGTACAGATGTCTCAACAACCGTCAACGAAAAGGCAACTCAACATTTCACTAAGTGAAACAGAGTAATCGCAAACAAGACTATTTATTATACCGATCGTAAAATTTGTGGAACGTTGACACCAAACGCTGTTTTCGATATCCCTGCAATAATTTGTCAGTAAGTAGTTTACATCTGTACATGAAATGTTCATATGTTGAACACGCCCTGGCATATCGGATCATTTTTTAAATATAAAATCCATATGCGGGTGACATGGGATATTATTACTTAAATGTGGAACATTTACGATGGGGAAGCCGAAATCGTCGCGTTTGTGGTAAAGCTTAGTTGTCAATTTCCCGTCTGTGTCTATAGTAAGTAAAATGTCTAATATAAAGCGTGTGTGCTTGATTCTGTTGTATCTTTAATTTCTAGTACGCTTGGATATACCGCATTAATATATATATATATATATATATATATATATATATATATATATATATATATATATATATATATATATATATATCGAAAAATTGTCGTTTTTACTTGACAAAACGTCGTCGATATATCTAATTGTCAAATTAAAGGACACCGTTAGCTTTTTCTTCTTTTGATTCAGCAGTTTCTGAATGAAGTCTGCTTCGTATGAATAAAGGAACAGGTCAGCCAATGAAGGGACACAATTGGTTCCCATGAAATGACGACAGTTTCTTTAAAGACCACGTTTCTGAACATTACAAATATATTGTCTATTAGAATATATCGACTTCAGTGTATTTATGTGTCGAATCAGAGTAGTGTTGGACAAAATAAGTATCATGATAACCAATCACTAGATATCTAGCGGTGCCAAGCTGTTAAATCCAAAATTCTTCACGTTGTCTACGAAACGGGCTACTCAAGGTGGGATTGTTGGTCTAGTGGTTTATTTTTTCAATTATACGCACTCTCAAAGACAAAATGGAATGGTCAGGGGAGTTGAAATGTCGATAGAGTATCTGGTTACCCCCATTATTAACCTCAAATTGATGACCATTCATTTACGGGCCCTTTTGTCTCGCCAACATAAATCAATCCACACAAGGTACATTCTATTCCGTAAACAACGTTAAATGATTAACAATCCAGCTTCTGGTATTGTAATGCTTATTTGCCAGACTGCCGGCGAATCCCTTTATCTATATATGACATGTTTTACAATTTTTGACAGATCATTCCAAATGTGCATCCTTGTAACATCTCTATATACTTCCCGGTGTACGTCCTTGTAATATCATTGTACTTGTCTGCATGTGCAACCTTGTAAATTCTCTATATACTTCCCCATGCACATCCTTGTAGTATCTTTATATACTTCTTCCCCATGTACAATATCTCTGTACTCGTATGCACGTATACACTTGTTATATGTTTGTACCTGTCTATTGTAATATATCCATATACTTCCCCATGTACACCCTTGTAGCATATCTTTATACTTCCCCATGTATACGTACATCCTTGTAATATCTCTATATCTCTGTACCCATCTGCATGTACAACTTTGTATTGTCTGTATCCGTCTGCATATGTAACCTTGTAATATATCTGTACCCGTCTGCATGTATAACCTTGTAATATATCTGTGCCTGTCTGCATATGTAACTTTGTAATATATCTGTACCCGTCTGCATGTGTAACTTTGTAATATATCTGTATCCGTCTGCATATGTAACTTTGTAATATATCTATATCAGTATGCATGTGTAACCTTGTAATATATCTTTGTAGCCATCTACATGTGCAACCTTGTAATATACTGTACCCATCTACATGTGCAACCTTGTAATATATCTGTACCCGTCTACATGTGTAACCTTTTGATATATCTGTACCCGTCTACATGTGTAACCTTTTGATATATCTGTACCCGTCTACATGTGCAACCTAGTAATATACTGTACCCGTCTACATGTGCAACCTAGTAATATACTGTATCCATCTACATGTGCAACCTTGTAATATACTGTACCCATCTACATGTGCAACCTAGTAATATACTGTACCCATCTACATGTGCAACCTTGTAATATACTGTACCCATCTACATGTGCAACCTTGTAATTTACACTAACCGTCTGCATGTGAAAGTTTGTAATATATCTGTACCCGTCTACATGTGCAACCTTGTAATATATATGTACCCGTCTACATGTGCAACCTAGTAATATACTGTACCCATCTACATGTGCAACCTTGTAATATACACTAACCGTCTGCATGTGAAAGCTTGTAATATATCTGTACCCGTCTACATGTGCAACCTTGTAATATATATGTACCCGTCTACATGTGCAACCTTGTAATATATCTGTACCCGTCTACATGTGCAACCTAGTAATATACTGTACCCGTTTGCATGTATAACCTTGAAATATACTGTATGTGTATTTCAATTAGCGCCCTCATTTTAGCGTTCTAGGGGGTATAGACTTATTAGTGCAATCTTAAATTCGCGCAAGTAATTTCATTAGCTTTGTCGTGTATACAGAATGACAGGATGGAGAAATTTTAGCGCTTTTTTATCTGACTCCACGGAAATGGAATTTCAAATTAAACACAGGGGTTCTCACGGGTGAGGTGATTTAGTTACCTCAGTTGGAACTTACTTTTGTATATAAAATATAAAAATTAAAACATGGAATTGTATGTATATCAGTTTTAAGTTAAAATTGATATTATCTCATCCGTTTCGTCCGCCAACATTTCATATGGAGTTTTGTGATATCCAAAATCACGTGACATAAACATCTTTGAAAATAAATAAAACTGCTTTTGTTTTCTTTATTTTCAAACTATATTCTTTATCATCATTCAAATCTGTCAGAATGCAAAAGTGTATATACACGATTAATACAGCAACATAATTCAATATTGTACTTTCATTTTGTATATCCAGTAATATATGACAATTAAGGATTAAACATACCACGTAGTGTTAATATACTATAGAAGAAAATAAATATGTAAGATGCTTACAAATATGTGAGGTGTTTACAAATATGCGAGATGTTTACAAAGCCCATCAATATAAAACCTTTCGTCGTCCTCTACAGCTAAATACAAAACAATTATCTATTCATGTGACTTTATGTAGCATGCATTTTCATTGATAAGATCTAAATAACTCAGTAATGACAGGAAGATATGTTATAGCAGGTATTTATATCAATTGATATTGACATGTAGAAAAAGGCAAAATGGAAACATATTTATGACATTCATGAATGAAGGATAGGATATTTTAGACAAATGGTCGCCTGACAATAATACATGATATTTCCATTGTCTAAAAGCAAGTATAGGGACAATTGCTGTATTACAGAAACGATTCGCTTACTTTTGAATTTTATAACATTTTTACTTTTAATAAATTTTTACTCATCATCTGTGCTCTTTGTACAATGGAAATATATTCAAATCGTAAAGTTTTTCCTGTATGATATTTTTCAGTTTTCTGTGCATTATTGTAGCAGTTGTACCTATTGTACCAAGTTTTGACGGTAATATTATAACAGTTTCAGCAGTTTTATGTACTGTACCAAGTTTTAACTATAATAATGTAACAATTTTACCTGAAGATTATAGTTTGTCAGTAAACTTTACTTTATCAGTTTTACCTGTGCGTTATTTTTCTGTTTACATATTGTTGCTTTTCATGTTGCAATATTTACTTTTATTTAGGAATCTTAATGATATAAAAGAGTTCAACAATGCTTTAATAACCTAATAACTTCATGTACATTAATGCCCACGTGTTTTAAACGGAATCCAAATCTTTCAACGTAATTCCAGCATCAATCATTGTTTATTATATCTTTTTTTGACATATCATTCTTTATCTAATGAGCATTAAAACAAAATTGCTAACATTGTAAATGGACCCGGTAGTTGTTTTAAAAAGCAACTATTACTGGAGATAAATATCTCAGTAATGGAGCAAAAATATCAGAACATTTTAATCTGGGATTGTATGGGATAGGTTCAGTGATTTTTTTTATTTCAGCCATTGGGAAGTCACTATCTCAAGGCCATACCAGCAATGGTAGCAATATTCCAGTCATGATTCACAGATGTGTCATTATGTATCAAAATATCCATGCCATGATTTTAAAAGCTGTGACAATTAATTAGTTATACGCTGGTTTTCCTATTTGACTACTCTTTATCAGCTATCCTCTCTTTTTATAGCAGCAATTATGTTTAATTTTGCCAATCTCGTTTGATAACCTAATGACCAATCAAAACATCACAAATTTGCATACATATTGAGCAACATATCAACGTTGATGCAACTAGTAGACCCCGCACTTCACGGCGATGTTCATATTTAACTACACTTGATAACATATCTAAATCATAAAAGGTATTGATGGTTTGAGTATCACTTTCTTGATTTAAAGTCGTAAATATGAGTTACGTACATGCCCCTAAGAAGTCTCTTCGTTCTCATTTGGAAAAGTCACAGGTATCCGGCAGCATCTGTTGACAATTAAAGTCCCAGAATACTTTGTGCTTTACCTATTTTTATCAAGTATCCGGTTTTATCATCTCATGTCATCCTTATACCTCCTTATCGTTTACATTCTGATTGTTTATATTATGTATTATATAAATGAATGAGTCACGCATGGTATCAAAAGGTAGATTACGAAATCAGCAGGATAGAAAAAACATCGGGATCTGCATGCAAACATGTAGATATCTATGCAAAAAATCACAAATGTTATCAGCTAAACATATTTTTTTATGATTAACGGAATTTTTTCAATAAAGAAACACACTAGGTATTTAAGATGTCTTCGTTAACGAATGACAAATGATGAATACTATCATAGAGTAATAAATGAGTAAATGATTTCTCTTACAAAAGAGCACCTGCACTTTAAAGTGGCCAGAATTGTAAAATAGAGTTCGGTGAAATTATTTGTAAAATTGGTTATTTGATCTGATTTTAGACTTCAGATCTAGTTATGTTTTGATGTATTATTGACTATTCAAGTAATATATATATATATATATATATATATATATATATATATATATATATATATATATATATATATATATATATATATATATATATATATATATATATATATATATATATATATATATTGCAGTAAGGTCCTATCTACATAACCGCAAACTGCAAAATTTTTATTTGATAGGATCCTAATATATATTTTAATTAAATTTGTTGAGGTTATAATAGAACGGTGTTGTATTCATATTAGGAACTGTTTTCCAGTCTAAGCCACCAGAATGTTTGTAAACATCATGCATTTCCACTATCACTAACAATTTATTTACATAACTGTACTGTCATGTGGACTTGCTGTAATTCTATCAAGAGATGTTTTGAATGCACATCAGTAAATGAGAAAAATATCCACTTGAATATCGGTACCTATAACAACCAATTTTCCTAGAATACATTAATCAATTTCAATCAACACAAAGTGAAAAACGCAATATACATTTCTAGTCAACTAGAAACTAGTTTTATTTGATGCTATTTCTGTCACCAGAAAATTTAAAATAAATTAGATTTTGTTCAAAGTATATTTAGAAAATTAATCAATTTCGCTGTACTTCAGAAGAATTAAAAACAAACTCGTTATCTTCTACAGATAACCTTGATATCACATAATTGTACTCAGCCAAGAGTACCGCAAAAATATAATTCAAGTAGAAGAAATAGAAACGAATCATCATAGGTCTTTTTAGATGAACCTTGGATGAAATTGGAACGATTATTTTAACTATACTAAACCCTGCACAACAATATCAAGTTCATCGACCCTGTTCTCTGGACAGAAACTGCTGATGGAACAAAAAGACTCGTACAATGGCAAATTTTACCTTCAAAGCTAGAGATTTCCTTTTGCTTTAATTAAACAAGTATCTTGAGTTGTGTCCTCAGTCGTGAGGGGGGATTTTTCATGATGAGTAAGGTCGGTGTTTTTGGAACAATGCAGTCGGAAACATTTCTAATAATAAAAACTAACGTAATAACTAATCAAAGTAATGCTGTGTACGACAGTAAGACAAAAGGATTTTGTTTGTTTGAATGCTGTTCTTTACCACACTCAACAATATTTCTGTTATATGGTGGCGACAAGACTTAAATGGTGGAGAAGAGAATCCGGTTTCAATGTAGCCTGGAAGAGAGCATCGGCCTTCCACCAGTAGTAATAAAAATACCAGATTTTATGTATGTCATGTTAAATCCAAATCTGGACAATCTTTTCGAATACAGTAAAACATACTGTATATGAAAACGAGCCGCGTATCGATCTATTGACGTATTCTGAAAGCATACAGAAAAAGATAATAAAAATTGTATGTGTCGCTAGTGTGGTATGGAATAGCATTTAAATTAAAAGTAGACTACAATGATTTTATACAACTTCTGTATATAATTTTCATGATTTGAACAATAACATCCCTACTAAATTTGTATTTGTTAAACTTTAGCTCCCTTAGTATCGGTTTACAAGGAAATGATTATTTAAGCATTGAACTGCTGTCAATTGGCATTCCTGGTCTTATGAATGCGAACTGGACAAAGGCAAATTTCATGAAGCGCTAAAATGTCCCGAAAAACTGGACAATACTGATTGTGAACCTTGCGGTTTAATACATATGCAACCGGAAAAGCTAGTACACCTGATAACACGTATGACTTGTAAAACGCTGGACAAACTTTTTTTTTGTAATCCAATCATAGAAAACTGAAATAACTGACAGTGAGTTCTTTCCAATTTGTATTTCCAATACGTAATTAACTTATTTTTTATTTCTATTTTTGTATATACCACTTATTTTGTATCTTTATAGGACGTGTTAAAATGTAGGAAGTAAGAATTACAAGACTTTGTTTTGTAAAGATAGCATAACTAAAAGTTCCTCATCGTGGAACATTTAAACGCGATACCGTCCCTCAGTTAAATAGCATGCAATGGTTAGGCACTATATGTGATGCAAAGTTGTCATCCGTCCTTTCGCTAATTATCGTGTTCATGAATTATGTTGCCTGCAATTGTACATTGCATATATGTACGAGGTATTTCTAATAATTGTGATTAAATGGGAAAATTTGTCATATTAGATTTTATCTTTTTAGTGAAAAGAAAATGTTATTGATGTTTCACGAATATTGATATTCTGGCAGGGTCTACAATGTAAATCTATTTAACAATGATAAAAGTGGTATTTATACGTCTACTAAACTTACATCTAGCCACAAAATATTTTACATCATTTATGATTTAAACATTTCTTTAAACATTTGCATTGACTTAGAACAATACAAATAGCTTAAAATCCTGTAACCAGACATTTTACTGTTTAGGTTTTATAATTTCATGAAATTCTGTGAAATAGCCCCTTTAAAGTAGAGTGTATTTAGAATAACTTAATGAAATATTCAACCAGCTATCTAAGTTTCATCAAATGAACGGATTTACCAATAGCACGGTATTTGTAATCCGAGGGGTAGCTTAAGTTTATGATAAATCACTGTACATGCATTTGCACGTGCAAACTGCATTTTAGGTCAACCCAGATAGGCATAAAGAATTTCAAAAGAGCGTTTCCTGTAAAGATGTTTGTCGTTGCCCAGAATTTGAAATTTGAAATTTTTATCACATAAATTCCATGATGAAGTGGTTGAGCATGGGGAAAAGATTGAAACGGGTTCAAATCATTATAATTGACCCAGTCACCTAAATATAAATACAATATGATACCGATCGATGTGCAAGGGACACCGACATAATATTTGTTGTTTATGAAAAATTGTTACAATATGTTGTGTGAAATGTGACATCTATACAAGGATACTATTCTTCCTGATCAATCAGATGTAATGGTGCTTCGACGAAGAAAGCGAAATATACCAAATTATTTCACCAATCGGCGAAGTTTAAGCTCCAACATGGTTTCACTGATATTCTGTCATTTTTAAACAAGACACAAATAAGATCGTTAATGGTTTAACCTAGAAATTGCTATCGACCTCAGTGTGACTGTCAATATCGACGTTCAAGTGACTTTCACTATCGACTTTAGTGTGACTTTAACTATCGACTTCAGTCTGATTTCACTATCGACTTCAGTGTGAGATCAATATCGACGTTCAAGTGACTTTCACTATCGACTTTAGTGTGACTTTCACTATCGACTTTCAAGTGACTTTCACTATCGAGTTAAATATGACTTCACTATCGACTTCAGTGTGACTTTCACTATCAACTGAAGTATGACATCACTATCGACTTCAGTGTGACTTTCATTATTAAGTTAAGTATGACTTCGCTATCGAGTTCAGTGTGACTTTCACTATCGACTTCAGTATGACTTTCACTATCAAGTTGAGTGTGACTGCCCACTATCGACTTCAGTGTGACTTTCACTATCGACTTCAGTATGACTTTCACTATCAAGTTGAGTGTGACTGCCCACTATCGAGTTCAGTGTGACTTTCACTATCGACTTCAGTATGACTTTCACTATCAAGTTTAGTGTGACTGCCCACTATCGACTTCAGTGTGACTTTCATTATTAAGTTAAGTATGACTTCACTATCGACTTCAGTATGACTTTCACTATCAAGTTTAGTGTGACTGCCCACTATCGACTTCAGTGTGACTTTCATTATTAAGTTAAGTATGACTTCGCCATCGACTTCAGTGTGACTTTCACTATCAAGTTTAGTGTGACTGCCCACTATCGACTTCAGTGTGACTTTCACTATCGATTTCAGTTTGACTTTCACTATCGATTTCAGTTTGACTTTCACTATCGTTTTCGGTATGACTTTCACTATCGACTTCAGTATGACTTTTTTTGTTTTAAAGATCCTAATTCTCTATTTCTCGTGTGTATGATCAAAATGGTAATTTTTACGTAGAATTATATTTTAACAAAAGTTTTATGAATTCAAGATAATATCATCAAATATGATATTATGTAAAGTATTGATTGCTGCCTGAAAAGATTAACTTATTCACCCCTAAAGACGCATTTGGACTGGTCTAAGTCATTGATTTACAGAAGAGTCCAGTGTTTTTCAGGGAATGATAAGTTAAAACTTATCACTTGTGATTTTTTTCTTGTTTATATTTTAACTGGGGTTCAGGTACGAACCTTAAATAACTATAATATAGTGTATATAAGTTACTCATAGACGCTATAGATCTTTTTATCCTCCTGCATCTTAATTTATGGTGAAGTTATTAAAGAAATGCAATGAATGGCATTTTTAACTACAAAGAAACATTTTATGAAAGAAAAAGAATACATAGAACTTAATGAAATTATACAAAAGAGAAACTTTAATGAAACACGCACTACAAAACTCATACGTCTCCGTTGGAAGGGAATGTTATAATTTGGCATTTTGTTTATTTTAGTGAAATTCTAACTAATCCAATAATATGTATATATGATCAATTAGGTTAATTAAGTGCCTTGATTGGCTAACAAGTAAAATACAAAGACATTTATAGAAATGACAAACAAATGCCAGTGCACGTGCGTCAGCAAATTAACAAGAATGTGATTTTAGTATTACATGTTTATATTGCGTACAATGTGGAAACCGTCAAATATATAAATATAAAGCGAATTACATAACACCATCGTGAATATTGCGATATCTTTTGATATCCTCATAGAGTATTGATGTTGACATTCATCAACAATAACCTATGGAAGAGCCTTATTGCTTTTATTTATGTAATCTTTATTATCCATTAGCTATCACAGAGTGACACTAATTTCACTTTACCAGAGGGTTCTGACCCCAGCAAAAACAATAACTGAACAAAATAAATTGTGTTATGTATTAGTTTATCTATTCTACTGAAGATTTCTATGTCTATTCCATCATCATCATCACCTTCATCATCATCATCAGCATCATCATCATCATCATCATCATCATCATCATCGCCGCCGTCGTCGTCATCATCATCATTTTCTTCTTCTTCACTATCATCATCTTCCTCTTCTTTATCATTATCATCATCATCATCATCATCATCATCATCATCATCATCATAATTGGGTTTTTTTTTATCCATTGTGAACAATCCCATTTGGAATATATCTGTAATGTGTTACTTATTGTCAGAAAGAGGAGTGAAATAGATGGTATTCGTATACTAAATGCCATAATATAGCAATTACGCCATTTAAATAAAAACATATTTTCTTTATGATAGATCATTTGTAGTTCCATTGTCCATTTGATAGCTTGTTAGAATATCTATAGTAACACCAGGATATGTACTTCAGAGATATTACAGCTTATTTATATACCAGATCAAACTTCAATAAACATCAAGTCAAATAGCAGATAGAGCACCTGCATAATTATCACAATTGTCAGTTCCTTCGTATTTAAGTGAAGTTAAGATAGGTATAAGCGTTCTATTTCCAAATGAAATATATATTTTGTATTATCTTGGCATTTGTTATTTTGTTTGGAGTATCAGATTTGCAGCTACCAGCGTTAAGAGTCTTCAAAGAGTCATAGCCGAACGATAAAACCATACTCATAGGCCGTAAAATGAATTAATTAGCGAATTATTTATCAATAACACTTTGTTTTCTCTTGTGAATTGTGGGCGGATTGTTTGTACTTTGTTAATCATATCTCTGGTATGAGAAAATTCAGTGGGTGTGATTACGTGATTAAAAGATTAGTATGAATTTATTAACGCGTTAAACCGGCAACGATGCATCTGTAATAGAAATTGTCTTGGTTATTGTAAGCTATTTTTAACATCAGAAAATTGTAGGAATATTAATGTGATATATAAAATGTGTTTTTTTATGTTATCTACCTACTAATCACATGTTATGAGGTTCAGCTGGGAATATGTAGTGAAACTGTATCACAGTGTCATGAAAAGCCAGCAGAAAGTGGGAGTAACCTAGTATTTTATTATTATTAATGTATTTTTACAATGGGACAAACATATGTTTTCCTGAAATTATTTTGATAATAATATTTTATATTTCTAAAGAAATGAGTTATGCTACACCCACATAATAATGGGCAATATGTTTATACGCTTATGGAAACATTTAAATTGAAATGGCAACCATATACAAATGTATCAATGTTCTAATAAGGATATATTAATTAAGAAATAAATCGTTCTTTCAGTTTTATCTTTTCATTATCACTCAAAAAGTAGTGTCCTTGGAAAATATGCATAAGTGATAAAGGGGATGATGATGATGATGATGATGATGATGATGATATTATTATTATTATTATTATTATTATTATTATTATTATTATTATTATTATTAGAATACGGTCGTTCAAACACATGAACTAAAACCCAACTGGTGAACCACGGAAAATGTTGTGCAGTTAGATCACACCTTGGAAGCTTATATATATATATATATATACGTCCTGATAGGTATACATATAAAGGATGGTACATGAATGTTATCAATAGTAAATTTTGTAAGGCTAAACCCAAGGTACAGTTAACAAACACAGGCGTCTGAAAAAAAATCCAGAGATGTCTTGTGGAATATAGACGTGTAATCTGGAATAAAAGAGGTGTAAACGAGAAACATATCGGTGGAAATCAGGAACTACAGAGGTGAAATCAGTGGCTACAGAGGTGTAATCAGGAACTAAAGAGGTGAAATCATGAACTGTAGAGGTGAAATCAGGAATAACAGAAGTGTAATCAGGAACTACAGAGATGTAGCCAGGAACTACAGAAGTGAAATCAGGGGCTACAGAGGTGTAATCAGGAACTACAGAGGTGAAATCATGAACTACAGAGATGTGATCAGGAACTACAGAGGTGAAATCATGAACTACAGAGATGTGATCAGGAACTACAGAAGTGTAAATATGAACTACTGAGGTGTGAATCCTTGAATAACAGAGGTAAAAAGAAACTACAGAAGTGAAATCATGAACTACTAAGACACAATCAGGGACTACAGAGTTGAAATCACGGAGAAGTATAGGTATAATAAGGAATTAGAGAGTTGAAAACATGAACTACAGAGGAGAAATCAGGAACTACTGTGGTACAACAAGGAACCACATAGGAGAAATTCAGAACTACAGAGGTAGCACCGAGATGTAAGCATCCAATGTTGACCGGTCATATCGGTCTTTATTCTAAAATCAAGACCCAAATTAAGGACAGAGATCTTGGTCATTATCGGTATAAACTATTAAATTTGCAAATCAAAATGATACTAATCTGAAACCTTGAAAAAACAGGTCTGAATATGTAAGTAAATAAATTTTATTTCCAGTATGGTTTTCTTTTAGCATTCAAGGTAACACGCATTTTGCATAGCCCTATCCAAACGTTTCTATTTATTGACCATGTCAAAAAGAGAAATTATACACCATATCAAAACAAACACTGAGGTCTCGTACACTATACACACGCATCTGTCTATAAACACGAAAGTAAACAGATATCTGGAGTTACTGATTGTATCAGGCCGGTCTGTAAGCGAAACTCATTGAAGGATGTCTGACTCAAAATAACAACATAGAACTTCTGTATATTTAGCAATTGTTTGAATCGTCAGGAAATTTCAATTTTACTGGTGATAATTTGTATTTTATTTATATGTATAACTGTGAGGACTGTAGTATTATTTTCTAGAAATCTTGTCATAATTTACCTTACGTTTGTATGGGTTGTAATAAAGATCAGGTGAAATCATGCTGAGTCTTGGTATTCTTGGATTGTGGAAATTAACTTGAATATGCTTGAGGAATAATTGCTGAAATGAGTTGAGAGTTTGACAGATGAATTGTTTGATTCTACTGACCATTCCATGTAAAACTGACGATCTGCAGAATTGGTCTAAACTGCGATCGTTCAGTGGTGCAATTGCGAGAGGTAATATGTAATTTGGCATAATTACTGCATCATACCAGGGTGCTCACAGCACTGGTGAACGTACGGTTAACGGCTTCGGTAATACATTGCACTTTTATCATATGTTTCATATGTACCCAAATATTAGTTCTTAAAGGTGCATTAACTGTGGGTTTTTACTACTTAAATTGATATACAATAACAAAAATGAAATATGCATAGACATTAACATTTTTCAATTCCTAAATATTTGTATGAGAAATCCGGTTTGGCAATTGTTCACTTGCAATTTTTAATTCAACCTTATTATTTGCATATGCATACCAGACTGGACTTGATCTTATTTTCACAAAATATATAGGAATATAAGATATTATATACCTGTGTATTGCTCTTATTTGTTATTGTACATCAAGTACAAGAAGTAAAAAAAAAGAAAAAAATCAACTCTTTTGGGGTTTTTGATAAACACAGCTAATGCCCCTTTAAGCTAACTGACACAGAACCAACCAGAAAGTTGGCCATAATGCTACATAACTAAACAAGATGATGGATAGGGATGTTCTTTCATTTCTCCGTGACACCTTTTATATCACAAAAGTTAACGCTTGGAATCTTTATCAATTCATCAACCTTTTAATATTTATTTAGTATCAAAGATGATATTACGAATCATGAAGCAATCTTGGTTAAAACTGGAATTCTCTGATAAGATTTCCTGGATGTATTTACTTCTATACCATGTTTTATCGGTGCATATCCCCCAAATGAATGTGATTTAACTATGAATTCTAAGCTGGAAATTTTGGTAATTGTGCATTCTCGTTATAGTTGAAATTTTTACTTCGTTCCATAATCCTTGGTTGACCAAGTAGAGTTAATGCGGCCTTAAGATTCAATTAAGTTGTTGCAAACTGAAAAACAACATTTAACACTCAATACATATCTTTAATATGCCGTGCCGTGACACGGGAACTTGGTTTTGAGTTTTATCTCAGACGTATGGCGTATGTTTTTTTTATTATTCAAAGCATGGTTACTGGTTTTAAATATATATATATAAATATATATATATATATATATATATATATATATATATATATCTATATATATATATATATATATATATATATATATATATATATATATATATATATATATTCTGTAACCTCTTTAAATACGGAACCTCCTCCAGCAGTTGTTTATGGTTGTCGTTTGTCATTTATAGCGAATTGATTCAGTCTAAACCCTGGAATGTCGATGTCAACAATGTTCGATTGTTAAACCAAATCCTGTTTCTTAATTTGTTTTTCATCTTGCTGACAAGTGTTCACTCATCTGGAGATGTCACCAGCTTTAAGTGAAATGCTTTAAAATTTTGCCTGTACTATGGACTGACACCAATGCAGAGAGTTTAATTACGTGCCAAGCCTTCCGTGATACGGGATCTCAGTTCAAGTCTCACCCGAAAGACACGTGACTTTCTCTTTGTATGTCAAGCGTTTGGCGAAGGAACAGTCACTACCATTTTAAACGTCTTTTGTATGACACTGTACCGGGAATCATATCCTTCAGTTTGTGAGTCGAACGTTCTACCACTGGACCACCGCTATGATATTAGCATTATCTTTGATTTAAATTACAGTGTGTATATTACTTAGCTATCAAATATGTTAAAGCTGAATGAACTAAACACAGAAATACATGATTTCAGATTTTTTTTTATTTTTCTATAAAAATATATCAAATAAATATATATTTCATAAAGTAACCATAAATAACAACAAAATAAAAACAAACAATAAACAATGCAATGGCATGTCATCTTGGACATGACCGGATGCAAGAATAGAGTACATTTTACTTTCTAATACATATGTACCAAAAAGATTTTGGCAATATATTTCCCAAGTGGGAGTGACGTAATTAAAGTTTATTTTCTATTTACATACAACCAAACTTAACATTTAGTTTTTTAAGTTTTCAAAATTATTATCTGTAGCCACGTGCATTTTGTTTATCTTTAGGACGTTTTAAAGCTTCTCCAGTTTATAAGACGAATTAATTATTTAGTAATATGTTTTATATTAAATCTTCGCACATCACTGATAAAACTTGAGAGCATCAATGCGATTATATAAAACCTGTTGAACGCAAACAATATACAAGTTGTTTGTTTGATATTAAAAAGGTTAGCGACCGCTTAAAATAGACAAAAACGAAAAGAGAAGAAGCGATTAACGATTTTGATAATTGTTTATGATACTTGAAGGAGCTCATCTCACGCGTTTAAAATTTTGTAAGTTCTAAAAAAAATGTAAGTGTTCTTTATATGCTTCTAACGCAAGATAACAAAACAAAATGACATTCCACAGTGCTGGTCATGCATAACGTTTGATGACTCGTCTTCTAAGTAGAAGAAACAAAATTGATTATCATTATTACGGTTTGATAAAGTTCGCTTCTTTAGTTAATATTACCGATTTAGTAATTTGATACTGGAGAGCCAATTATCATAAAGTCTGGGATTATATCTTACTTAAATGTCACTTATCTTTTTACTACGGGACAATGGTAAATCAATAACCAATTATCCCCCACGGTTGCCACAACAATGCCATAAAAATTGTTTTAAACAAAATTCTATTGTTAGTAAATATTGTGACAGTTCTCAGTCTCTGCGATATAGAAAACGCAAAACAAAATAGGAAAAGTTCAGTAGTTCATATTTTACAGAGAAATAAGTCTGATGCAAAAACAAGTCATCTGATCTCGTTAAATGACCGAGAGTTTTAACTGCACTGAATTAACCTTTTATCATATTAAAATCCAATAAAATTAATGACAATATTACAAAATGAACATTAAGCAAAATGTTGTCTGTTGGAATTATTAAACTGAAATATCCAGTGAAATAGTCTGAAGTTTTTTTCTTGCCCATACAATGCACCAATCTCTGGCTTGGAAGGAAATACTTCAGTATTTAAATCAAATGAAATTCAATTCAGTTTTTAAAGTCAGAACCCCGCTAACACGCCTTAACTCCATATAACTTGGAACCTGACGATTCTGCGTCGTCTGTGTATCCGGTCAGGTATGACGTTCGTCTAATTATACAACAGCTTCCTTTTATATCCAAACTCACACTGCACGTAAGAATGACGTAAAAGATAACTGCTGAAAATATTTGATCTGAGGATCTAGAGTAATTCCTTCTTGTTACCCTGTATCACGGATTCTAATGGTAAAGATATCCGCTAAACTAATGCTGCAAGGTGCAAAATCACCTAATGACAATTTATCTGAAAATAAAAAAGTAAATTGAAGTAAGTATAATACATTCTCTTTGAATAATCAAAAGAGTTCATGCTTGTAAATGCATTCACCAGATTGTACGTTGTTTTTCTATTAAATGTATCCGATATAAAGTTTTTAATTTTAAGCATATTTCAATTAAACCAATAAACCACTTTCACGCCATTGATCTACAACATTAAATTTTAAAGGACAATACCCATAAATATCATAATTTACTTTCAACAGAATTTCGTTTGTTTTGAACGATCACAACATAGTTTTTTTTCTTTAAATGATTTTACAGGACCATTTAATAACATAGGGTACTTTCAAGATATTAAGCTAAGTTTCCTTTTCTGTACACATTAATTAAGTTTTCTAAATTTTCTGATCTGGAGGTTTTAATGGGTTCTGGAGGAACTCTCAATCTTGTAATGTGAGTGCGAAACATAAAAAAAATGTTTTCTGCGTTTTATCTCACCTCCTAATTCTTCTGTTGATAACACCATATCTTCTGAACTTGGATCTTAGTCGACTAATCCTTGTTCTCCTTCTTTTCCCGGATTTTTTACCATTTTTCCGCATACACTGTAACTTGCAGTCTCGTCTCCTTTTGAAATTGTTTCCAGGTCTTTCACACCCTTTAATTTTCAAACAAACACCCTTTTCCGCATTGAAATACCATCTTTTTACCAGCTTTCCTTTACAAACAAGTGATATTGGTTCAACAGCCATGGAACAAACCGTGGATGACTTGGACGTGATATAATTTGATTTTGACCAATCTTTTTCCCGTGATAGAATTGACTTCTGATTTGATTTTTTTCCTGAAAATATATAATACATCATCATCATGGGAGGAAGGATAGAAGACAATCGTGTGAAAAGTTAAAGAAAAAATGAATATTAGTTCTCACAGGCATTAACTGTCTTCTGAGTCTGCGCAAACGAATTCATTGATAATTAGCCCTTTTTAACAAGTTATCAATTATGCAAAAAATTAAAGTGTGATACATGATGGATGACCACGACGGATGTGAAATGGTGATTATAGGGCACTGCAAGTTTCTGACTTAGGTGACATAGAAAGATAACATGTCTTATTTTTCTGAGCTTGATTCCTATAATAAAAGTATCTATCAGTCAAATATCGTCTGATTTAGTATGTACTGGAGTAACATATTGTTTTAGTCGGAGTCTGAATTGGTTTTATCAGCAACACGCCATGTGTCTAATTTTGTCTGAACCAGATTAAAATGATATTGAGTTATTAGTGTGTGGTTGGGTCGAGACCAATGTGTTATATATCATTTATCTCAATAATTAATGTGTTGGTAAATCTTACAAATTCCTAATCAAAGTGCACTGACTGGGTGAGGTATGTAAATCTATCTAACTTTGAACTAGGCATATTAGCGACTTGTTTATAGCTAAAGATAATTAAAAATATTACAAATAAACCCACAGAAGCCAAGGGATTATCAGTGTACTGCGTAACATTTTCAAATTGTTTAGATTTTCTCAAAAACATAAAATTCTTTGAAATATGTCTGGTATTTTAAAAATGTGCATCGTCATCACTTAGTATAGAAATATTTCTTTAACATTCTGGTCAGTGTATACATTGTGATGACCTTTCCTTAATTCTAAACTTACCTACTTATCGATAAAAAGACAAATTTTTGTATCAAAAAGACTTGATATAGTCTAATTTCAAAATAAATTTAAGTAGGTTTTCTTGGTCATGGAAATGCAGACACGCGTGAATTAAACATCAAAAGAAATCCATTTTTCTTGAGGCCATTGCAAGGGCCATTACTTATCGAAATTGTTTATTGTGTTAAGAGGTGTCCAATAGTTATTGAAGATCACTTAAATAAACAAATAAAAAGAAAACGTGAATTTTTGCAAATCATCTTGCGAAACCACAAAGGTATATATCCTGATCACCAAATTAAGATAAACCTGTGGGTGGATTTTATGTGGAGTAGTGTTTATTTAATATATACTTCCAAGATTTAAACAATTTTTACTTACTTACAAAAGTTTAGACATCACTTTTTGATGGGAAATATAAAACAATTAAGTTTCAACTGATACAAAATTAAGTTGCAATATCAATGGAAACGTTAAGTAAAATGTGTAGATTGAAGTTGTTTTTTTAATCAATTTACCTTTTCTGAATTTCATCAAACACGTTCGTTTACAGTCTCTTTTCCTTTGGAAATTATTTCCTGAACTTTGGCATCCCCGGAACTTGATGCACATATCTTTCTCGACATCATATGCATATCGTCGTGTTCGCTTTTTACACTCGAATGCTTCTTTTGGAATATCTGTGCTGCACACTGCATCTGAATCGTCCATACTTTTTCCGGAATCTTTTTGCAATGAATATGTCATGTCGTAGGCTTCATTTTTATATTTTTTATTTGTATTTTTATACGATGATTTTTCAGTTATTGGTCGAATATCTGAAAATACCGAAAATGAAACATTGTACAGATTTTTAATTACACCCTTTGTCTTCAGATATAATATCAAGAAATAAATATCATAAACATATCAAAGTTATAATGCTCAAGAGGATCGTTTCTGTCAATTAGACTTCATCAGTTGAGTTTCAACACGAACCTAACCACTGCATTCTGTCATAGAACACCTATAAAATTAGTGTGAATATTGGTTAATATAAGTTTCCGTGCAACCATTCATGTTTATTATGTCATTATTGAAATAAAAACTAGTATATTACAATATATTTTCTCTTTTATCTAAATATTTAAAAATACAATGTATAAACGGTCTCTTAACACAAATCGTAAAGCCCACCTTTAGATAAAATTGCATCTCATATGCCTATTATAATGCAATCATTGGAATTGGTTCCTCGCGGGGTGCGTCATGGTAGGCGTGACAATCGAGGAACCCTCACTCTACTAATTTAAGTTTATAACATAAGCACATATTTCATTCCACATTGCCTATTGCTGGCGATATCTACATAAAACTCGTGGCGAAACGTAAAAAATGAAACAAAAATTTCTGACCGAATGATTTGAATGACTGTATTTCCTTTATTGTATATTTATTCCAATCAAATAAGAATTTGTATTACCTATCTTTTAAATCATGTACACGTAATAACCTTCCATGCCCCTAGGACTTTTTATATCTTTTTCATCCCAATACTCTGTTAACTGATTGTAGTTCAGGTTGAGTAGAGCAGATTAGAGTGCATTTCACGGCGATTGTTTTACGGTTTTAGAAACGCGTTAAAGCTATCAAAGCCAGTCTTGTAAAATGCAGAAATGAAATTTTCAGGATGTCCAAATACGACGTATTAAGGACGAGTCCAGTTTTCTTGCTATATTTTCAGATCCGCCCATAGAAAGAGTCAGTTCAATAATAACAACATACTTTAAAAAGTGTAAACAAGTTTGAGTATTACTCTGATGCACAAGATGATTTTATAATCGTTATGGCAACTACAATTTTAACAACAAATCACTTTTTCCATGAGTATAACATTGGAAACTGTATGGTAATCACTCCTATAGTGAAAAAATACACGATATGAATGTCCGTATCCACCCTAGACTTTGTTTTGGGGTAGAAGGTATAATTCGGTTAACTTTTGAAGTTACATAAATCAAATTCCAGTTAGTATACATAAGGAATACCGGGCCAGAACCAGTGTTTAAGTTAGCAGATTAATGTACTTGTTATAACAGAAAAAACAATGGTAAGCCTATAAGATTTTAAATCTACGATAAGAACAAAATCAAAGGAATAGATAAGATTACAGACAAACAAAGATATAGGGGTTCTGTCATACTAACAATACAATTACACTGTAAAATATCGACCTCTAGTACTATCTACCCGTGATGTAAGCCTATAACGCAATACTGGCGTCGCGTCATCCTTTACAGTCAAAGTCAAAAATAAAACACGTCAAGTTCACCTGTCACTTGAAAAGAACGATCAAAGACATATGAGTAACTTTTTAATTAATGCATTTTCAAATTTAAGATTTATACCTTTGCATGAAGCCTCTAATTTGCAAAATTTTGTGAGACAATTCTTTGGCTTGGAAATGACGCAAGTTGTTCCTCCAAAACAGTAGATGTTCTGTAATGATAAAAAGATATAATTAATCAGCAGAGATATAAGACGTGATAAATTAGTCAAAACATGGGGATGTAAACAGGAAATATACGATGATATATGTACTTTATCCTCAAATAACTTCATGGTCTAAATTCGATTTGAATCGATGATATTGGCCCCTAAAACCGAGAGAATAGAGGCGGCATTTCGACACACTGACGTCACCTGCTCCATACACGATCAAAATTGCGCATTTATCATGTTTTGTTGGTTTTTTTTCGTTTGTTTGTTTGTTTATTTTGGGGGGGTTGTAGTTTTGGGAGATCGGATAGGTTCTTTGGCTTTTTGGTTGTTTTGGGGTTTTTTTCTTAAGAGGTACTACAGTGGTTGGTGTTTGGTTGCTGGCTGACACCCCGCATGTCTACGTATATAACTTCCAATTATTCCCATGTAGTCTCTAAACATAACATTATGATAAGCAACTTGAAAAACTGGATACTTGATTGGGTCACAAATTCAATACACAAAATGGGTCGCCAGGTCTATTCCGTTTACCTCCCACATCCAGCGCCCCTCACTTACGAACGAGGTTATATAACCCCCCCCCCACCCCCCAACACACACAACCCCCCCCCCCCCACCAACCCCCTCCCCACCCCCCCATATCCCCCCCCCCCCCCCACACCAACCAACCACACAAACACAACCCACCCCCCCCACACGCCACCCACCACCCCCCCCCCCAACCACCCACCCCACCACCCCCACACACACCCCCACCCCCCATTGTCGCCCCCC
Source organism: Atrina japonica (assembly GCA_030159075.1). Taxonomy (NCBI): domain Eukaryota; kingdom Metazoa; phylum Mollusca; class Bivalvia; order Pterioida; family Pinnidae; genus Atrina; species Atrina japonica. The sequence continues at coordinate 780,480 of BROG01000101.1, read as the reverse complement.
CACAAAATATCAGTAAACACTACCAACCACCAACCCCCACACCCACCCCCCCAACCAACACCCCACCCATCCTCCCCCCCCCCCCACGCCCCCCCCCACAACCAACCCCCCCCGCCCCCCCCCCCCCCCCCCCCCCTATCCCCCCCCCCCCACCTCACCCCCTCCCCCCCCCCCCCCACCCCCCCCCCACCACCCCGCCCCAACATCCCCCCCCACACCCCCAAAACCCCCACCCCACCCCCTCCGCCCCCCCCCACAAACCCCCCCCCCGTCCCCCTCTATTATCACCCTCCCCCCCCACCCCCCCCCCCCCCCCACCCCCGCTATCCCCCCACCCCCCTCCCCCCCAATTCTATCCCCCCCCCCCCCCCCCCCCTTCAATTATAGATCCCCAACCATCCTCCCCCACCCTCTCATCTCCTCCAATCCCCCCCCCCCCCCCACCCCCCCCCCCCCCCCCCCCCCCCCTCCTCCCCCCCCCCCCCCCCCCCCCCCCACCCCCCCCCCCCCCCCCCCCCCCCCCCCTCCCCCCCCCAGAAACCACCCCCCCCAACCCCCCCATTAATTCCAACCCCAATCCCCCCCCCCCACCCCCCCCTGAGCCCCAACCAACCCCCCCCCCCCCCCCCCCCCTCCCCCCCCCCCCCACCCCCCCAAACCAACCTCTCGCCACAGTCCAAGATCCCACCCCCAACCCCGATCACCCCCCTCCCACCCCCCCCCCTCCCCCTCATGCCCCCCCCCCCCCACCAAACCACCCCCCAAAAACCTCCCCACCCCCACCCCCTCCACACAACTCCCCCCCCCGCCAAAAAACCGCCCCCACCTCAAACCCCCCCCCCCAAACACCCCCGCCCCCCCGCAAAAACAATTCAACCCCAGTCCCCCCCCCCCCTCACATCCCCCACCCCCCCCCCCACAACTATCCCCAACCCAAAAAACCCCCCCCACCCCCCGTCCGTCCACTCCCCCCCCCCCCAAAACAATAGCCCTAACTTCCCAACCCCCCCCTCCCCATCCCCCGCCCCCCCCTCTTTCCCCCCCCCCCCCCCACTCCCCCCCCCCAATCGCAACCCCCACCTCCCCCCCAACCACCCCCCCCCCCCCCCGCCCCCCCACCCCCACCCAAAAACTTCAACATCCCCCAAACCCCCTGCCCCCCCCCCCCCCCCCCACCCGGTCCCCCACCCCCCCCCCCCCCCACCCCACCCCCCCAAAGTGCCCAAAACCCCCCACCAAAACCCCCCCACCCCCCCCCCAAAAAACCCCCCAACCCCCCCCCCCCTCCCCCTCCCCCCATTCCCAAAAACATCCCACCTTACTTCCCCCACCCCCCCATCCCACGATAACCCCCCCCCCCCCCCCACCCACTCCCCCTTCCCCACAAAACCCCCCTCCCCCCCCCCCCCCCAAGTTCCCCCCCAAACCCAACCCCCCCCCCACACAACTAATTCCAAAATCACCCCCACCTGCTTATAAGTTTCCCCCCAAGCTCCCCCCCCACCCCCCCCCCACACACACTACGCCCCACCCCCTCCCCCACCCCACCCACCACCCGGGCCTACTAACGAGTTAAGAAAAAGTGATATAACGTGTTTGTTAATCGAAGTAAAATAAACTAAGTTTTAACTTTTAAACATATTGACAGGAGTCAAGAAAAAGTTAGTTGTGTGGTTGTCCTGACCAGACATAGTACTATATGTAGGTGTTTAACCTGTGGGTCCAAATCCATAAATCAAGATGGTGGTTTTCCCCCTGCGTCAGAGTCCTCAATTAGTTAAAGTACGACTGAAGTTGACGAAAAATATTTAACACCCCGTAAACCTGTTCGTATTATGATGGCGAGAAGATCAAATAAGCTGATAGTTTTCAATGGAATACTGGCCTTGGATTCAGTGCCTCTGGAATGTGCCATGACTTTATTGATAAACTATAAAGAAAAAAACAACAACTTTTACAGGGACTTAAATCGCAATGTCACTTTTCGCTAGTCTTGACGTCTCACAGTAATAATTCAATGTTCCATTATTCGATGCACTTTTTTCAATTATTGCGTCAATCGGTTGTCTCCATTTCAGACGTGACAGTACATAAAAGGAATGACCGTGAAATGTAGAATTTGATAATCTCGAGATATGGAAAGAATGCAGTCATCTACGAGACGAGAGCGAATTCTCTGTGTTGATAGTAAACTTCTGGGTCGAAAACGAAAATACATAATACGTTAAGTATTACAAGTACATGGACGTAGTACAGAAAGACAATAACAAGGTGAAAGTAAAAGATGTGTTTAAAATGTCGGAGTGTTATACGACGTCATTGAATTACTTATATGTCAGTGTCCTCAAAAGAATCCACATGGCATGTATAGAATGCAATTAAATAAAAACAGGTAAATTAGAAATTTAAACATGGCGGCGGTTGAACTTCTGTTAGCATAAATACCACATTCTCTGGTGTTTAAGCCGAATGGAGCGATTTTTGTAAGAACACAAATAAATAAATGTTTAGATTATACAAATGATAAAAATCTCGAGAACTTCATCTGCTGTTTTTGAAGTAAAACATGGAACTTAAAACATAAAAAAAATAAAAATAAACAAAACACGGGCAGGCCGACCATTTTAATGCCCCGGCCTGAAAGTTCCGCCGGGGACATATCGTGTTTGGACCGTCCGTCTGTCTGTCCGTAATTCCGTCCAGCTTACATATAAAGTGTAATATTTCAAGTTTGGACTGTGATACAGTAACCAAACTTAGACTGTAAGTTCATGTAACGGTTGCTCACACTTCACTGACATCACATGTCCCTGGGTGGCATCAAAATGTAGGACACTGCAAAAATTTGCTGGGCCGGGGGCATTTGTGTTTCACAAATACATCTTGTTTAATCAAAATCAATCAAAAAGTTCTTCCACACTGATCCAACTAAATATCAGTATACTACTATCGCAGTGCCCCAATATTATTACCGTTCCACATGTTGACGGTGCGTTATTACCGTTCCACATGTTGACGGTGCGCTACTCTACTTCTGTAACCAGAAAAGGAACTGCTGCATGTCTCTAGATACACGGGATATTGAGCCTACATCATGTTTAGTTACTGGGGCGGGTCTACGTAATGCCAGTCTGACAACCATTGATATCGTCAGTGATGATACAAAAATTACACAAACTTTGTCATTTTTGCATAAAAATATTCTGGTAAAAGAGTCCATTAATCTAGGATGCCAAATTAGGTCTATCAGATGTTATGATAATTCTATTTCCGGTGTTCAAATTTTATGGATTACTACGTCTGAACTTTAATAATTTGTTAAATAACATCAAAATGGAAAGTCGACAAAACATTTGCCTGGCGTGCATCGAAGCGGCAAAACGACATTTCATCCAAAATGCACATGAAGAATGTCAAGCATAGGAAACAGATTGGGTAAGGATCATTATAAATGATGTTTACATAGTGCAATCAGTGCACACAACGCTCAACTTGTAAGGCCAACAGCAAAATATCTACGTTTTACAGCATTCTTTAAGTGATGGTTGTACGCCCAGGAAGTGAAATAAATCGTTATCATAATAATTACAAATAAAAAACAAACATACACAAAAACTAAATCGCCAAAAAGTGGATTTGTCTTTTCCATGATATACCGGAAGTGGAAATTTTCGAAAATGTGGATTGGGAAATGAGTTAATGTTTTAGAAATTTTAATATTCTTCTCTCTTTTTCTCCTAAAATCGGTTTATTTTCAAGTATTTGTTGAAATATCATGGTTCCGTCAATCTGAGTCGTTGAAATTTAAACAAGAGGATATATATATATATATATATATATATATGCCGGCGTGTACGCGTACTGCTTTTTGACACCTATCTCACTGTTCTACTTATAAAAGGGAAGCGATCTACTTTAGCATCAAATACATTAGTCAACGTCAAACGAATGACCTAAGAACTCGTTAATTGGGTTAGTGGTATAAATAACAGAAATAGACGCATATCAAAAGAGAAGTCACTTAAATATTTCAGTTCTCGTTATAATTGTGAAAGTCGATTTGGTCATTAGAGTCGAGTGTACTTATACTTTTTTTTATTTCTCCTTTTTCTCTCTCTATAAATATGTAAACCGCGAGAACAGGTGCGTGTTCTATATCAGTGCGTTAAGAACACCTGATATGTATAGCATTACGTATCAGCTACAAACGATGATGATGAAGTACTTTTTGTAAAACGACGTCAGTAGGTTCAGTTTATTGTATTTTTATCCCAATTTAAGCATTGGAATCTATGATCTTGATCTGTCCGAAGTATAAAATTTTCGAAAAATTCAATTTTAAGATTCAGTCATTCTCTCATTTTGTGCGATGAGTTCCCAGCATTGCAATGTTGACAGATGCTTCGTCTGAAAGTGTATCAGAGGTTTGGCTTATGACCTGCAGATGGTATACTAAGTCAAAGTACTACTACTTTGTAATCAATAACAAAGTTCAATTAAACTTCAAAATTACGCACTTAGACATTCGTCATTCTAGACAAATCACATACTCTGCAGTGTAAGCATTGCCTCAATTACTTGTAGGCCTTCCGTGTTTATGATATAAATTACAATGTGTTTACCTAACAATACACTAAGTTATTTCATACCTGTAAAGAATGGTACGCATATCACGACAGTTATGCAGTGTATGTAGTTTACGGAGCTTCCGCTATTTGGAACTGAATATGTAATACCTGTCGTCAATAGCTATTTATGAAATGAACAACAGGTGACAGTAATCAGAAGCATTAAACAGATTTGGTTACAGGTAGATACCGCAACGATCACATCTCTGTAGCACCTGACGTCTCGTGACGGAATGCCATCGAATGCGTCGAACTTAACTGCACAGAGGTTATAATTTTCTCGTAATAAAGTTATTCTAAGTGTAATCCGAATCATAGCTGTCAATAAAACGATCTCGTTACAACAGAATAAAGCATTTATCGTCCAGACAAGATTTAACAAAGACAGAATGCATGTACAACGATTACTTATTATTTAACGCTTCAGTTACGCAAGTGATGGAAACTATACATGAAAATCGCAGAACTTGTGTAATTTATTATTGTTCTACATTGCTAATTCACGCGTCTTAAATTTCACCATTCGCTGTGCCGCCCTGTGACTTTAAAATACAAACAATGATGGTGTTTTAACATCCTACATTTTCATCATGACACAGGGACCTCCGTTTTTAAATCAAATCCAAAAAAGAGACCCGTGGCATTGACATTCCGATCACAAGCGCATGACACACTGTATGTACCCGAGGGTCAATCTCGGGGCTTTTAAATAAGTGTTTTAAACGCCTGTGTTCCGGGCGCCAAGTGCAGCACTGACTTTCATTGCCTGTTTTAAATAAAAAAAGTATTATCTGGGCGCAAAACTATACCAAGGATCTTCCCCTTGCAAAGTTACGGTTGTAGATTTTGCAATGTTTGTATCAGATTGCGCTGTAACCCATTTTTCTGAATAAAGTTCTATGTTTTAGAAGAAGAAAAAAACGCTGGAAGGATGTCGTACATCTATTTTTTTCGTTTGTTTGTATTCTCGGGAAGGCTAGGTTAAAATAACCCAGGCTATCTATAACTTCAATGACTTTGATTGATTTCTTTTGGTGTATTTTGACTGTAAACACGATCTCTTACATTCAGATGCTTTTAAAATAACGGAAACCCGACATAAGCCTCGAAAACTGGAATTTGTATGTTCAGTACACATGTACGCGTACACAATAAGAATTTGAACTCCACAATTTATTTAAAGCGATGGAAGGAGAAGACATTTTTCTAATGCACTTTCAAGCACGTGCATCAGCGTTACTAAAGTTTATCTTAAGAATCACCAAATTTTTATCGAGTGCTTGCATAATAATGTTTATAATACACCATGCTTCCACGGAAAATTTACAAATTTCAGGGAGACGATAAGCATCTTAATGATGACAAAAACATGGTATTTTTAAGATAGGGTTTAACCAAGTGATTCATTCAAGAATACTTGAGCTTCTAGGAACATATGTTACTGAGTCACTCCATTACTTTACAAGACCTCTTAACCTGATGAAGAGAATATAGTAGGCGTCATCCTACAGAAATACACATTACTCAAGGTCAATACTGTGATGCTAGTCACATGAGTAAGGGATATTTTTTGAATAGCAGAACAAGAATGTTACAAATTACTCCCTACCAGCTAGTTATTTTGGGGGAAAACATCGCGTTACACATTGACATTGACACATGATCTAAAGGTGAATGTTATATATATATATATATATATATATATATATATATATATATATATATATATATATATATATATATATATATATATATATATATTATACTATCTCCAAACACTGTAAATCTACAAGTTTTGTAGGAAGCAACCCAAAAGTGGGGGGGGGGGGGGGCAAAATGTTTTATATGCAATCATGTAATCAAATAGTTGGAAACAATTTGCTTATATTTTGATGATATAAAATGTTGCTTATATGTGAAAAGTGGGGACAGTCCTCTCCTTGGCTCCTTCCTAAGCCAATAACAAGTATTCCATACATTGCCTGTACATTATATGCAGTCCCTCTCCTTGCTCCTTAACCTAAGCCATGGGAAACAATTTGTATTCCCACATTTTGCCTGATATAAAATGTTGCTTATATGCTCCTTCCTAAGCCAATAACAAGTATTCCATACATTGCCTGTACATGGTGCAGTCCTCTCCTTGGCTCCTTCCTAAGCCAATAACAAGTATTCCACACATTGCCTGTACATGGTGCAGTCCTCTCCTTGGCTCCTTCCTAAGCCAATAACAAGTATTCCACACATTGCCTGTACATGGTACAGTCCTCTCCTTGGCTCCTTCCTAAGCCAATAACAAGTATTCCACACATTGCCTGTACATGGTACAGTCCTCTCCTTGGCTCCTTCCTAAGCCAATAACAAGTATTCCATACATTGCCTGTACATGGTGCAGTCCTCTCCTTGGCTCCTTCCTAAGCCAATAACAAGTATTCCACACATTGCCTGTACATGGTGCACATCCTCTCCTTGGCTCCTTCCTAAGCCAATAACAAGTATTCCACACATTGCCTGTATATGGTACAGTCCTCTCCTTGGCTCCTTCCTAAGCCAATAACAAGTATTCCACACATTGCCTGTATATGGTACAGTCCTCTCCTTGGCTCCTTCCTAAGCCAATAACAAGTATTCCACACATTGCCTGTACATGGGACAGTCCTTCAATAGGCCTAGGCCCACTAAAACATTCCTCGCTATTGCAGGACAATTGTATGACCATTCCCTAGGTAGGCATGAAATAACTGTTATGTCTTACCATATTATTTTCTGGAATTAATGTAAGTTTTATATTTAGATATCTTACTTGACCTTTATTATTTTAAATTCCCTTCTAGCCTAATTAGTCGGTGAACTGAAATCTTCAGAGCTGCTGGTTAAATGCTTTTGACAACGGTATGGTGTGTGGTATCTGTAAGGTATTTGCATGGACAGACTTGGAAGTGGGGGAGGAGGAGTAAGAGGGGACGTTGTTTTGGTTCTTTAGTGTTCTGTCTATTGATATTTTAGAAACTGCAACTTCGGAATCTTAGTGATGAAATTCTGAACTAAAACTTTATTATTGGTATACAATGGTAGCCGTCTGCACATTTGAGTATTGGTAGTCAAATACGAACTTGACAGAAGACCGTTATGTTATAAATATATTTATCTATAATTTGACCTTAACTTTTGAACAGTAAGAAACCTTTATCTTGACAAACACATTATGTATACTCGACCAATAAAACACTTTCAGTCAGCAACCGGAATTCTGTCAGTGACCTTGACAGTCACTTGGTTACTTACATTGGCACTATACGCCTATGTATTCAGAGGGCAAAGTATTGACAATCTCGTGTGTGTGTGTGTGTGTGTGTGTGTGTGTGTGTGTGTGTGTGTGTGTGTGTGTGTGTGTGTGTGTGTGTGTGTGTGTGTGTGTGTGTGTGTGTGTGTGTGTGTGTGTGTGTGTGTGTGTGTGTGTGTGTGTGTGTGTGTGTGTGTGTGTGTGTGTGTGTGCGTGCGTGCGTGCGCGCGCGCGCGCGCGCGCGTGTGTGTGTGTCAATAAAACATATCATACTCACCAAACAAGGATTGTGGCATTTGCAGAGAGAGTTTCCCTCTATATCAGTCTCGTAGCCATATGGACAATGCTTGTAACACGGCCTTTGGTAAGTTCTCCAGTCCCCAAAGGGTGCTGTTAGAACTGTTGAAGCTAGTGTTGGTAGGACGAATGTCTGAAATTGTAAAAACATCAACAACTTAATTCTATATTTAGCACTTAAGGTTGATCATATTATCTATTATACGGATGTATAACAGAATATACATATATATAATATATATAAATGATAAATGGGGCAATAGGCAAATGCATTGTTTCCTGATGCCTCTGTAGCCCACTGCTCAACATGCATAAAGTTTTCATATTTTGAGGGAACTTCGTTCGCTTCATCAAAAAGTTAAAACATATGGTTCTGAAATACATACATGATATTGCTCTGAAATGTGTATATGATATGGTTCTGAGATACATGATATTGCTCTGAAATGTGTATATGATATGGTTCTGAGATACATGATATTGCTCTGAAATGTATATATGATATGGTTCTGAGATACATACACACAAACAGGTCTTGCAAGAGTCCTTGTTGAACTTTAACGCCATACATTCATTCATAATTTTATATGAATCGTCGAAATTTACGTATATTATATATTCTTTCAACTATCCATTCCTGTGAGGAATGTGTACGGAAATTGGTATCCTGACAAGTTCCCGCTTTAAATTAGATTTCAATGTTACGACTGGTATTAAAGCTGTATAAAAGATGCATACTTATACCCTCGTATGAAAAAATAAACCGTAAGCATTTAAATTCATCTATTTTTTATCGTAATTGGTATAAAACTGGATTCTACTTTGCATAATTAAAAGCATATGTCTTCACTTATCCATCAGAATGTTTCAACGTTCGTATGTATTATGTTACTTCAAACGGCCTTCCTTTCCTCACTGTTACAAAAATAGAAAACAAATGTGTCCGAGGAAATGTAGCGAAACAAATTACTGAGAAAATACCTTGTTCATTGACGTAATATTCGCACGTTTTCTTGTTTGACAGACGGTAATTGTTATCTAGAAGTGTATTTGTCTTTGTCAGTCCGTCTTATACACAGTTTCAGCATATATGCATATAAATTGAATATCATAATATCAGAAAACTGATTTTTTTTTAAATCAAGCTGTGATTTTAGATTATCTAGATCAACTGGTAAAGAGAAACAACAAAATCACCCTAGTTTATTATTGTCATCTGGTATTAAGTATGACTATGTCATACTTTAACGCTTAATGGTAGTTACTAACTACCAGGGTAAGTAGGACTGTGTAACAATGTTTCAATACGATTATATTTGGTATTATTGGTATAATCAAAGTATTTTGGGCTTCAACTGAAGATGGGTGTTATAGGTCTAAGTTGCGGTACTGTTGGGTATTTTAGGTGATAGCTACAACTGGGTATTTTGGGTCTTACGTTAGGCCTACAGTTGGTCACTAAAGACCCTATCCACATTTGTGTATTATAGGCTTTAATAACAGTCGGACTTGGTGGTCAAATTCACAGTTCAATATTACAACATGGTATCATATAGGTTACCGTCGGTAATAACAGCGCTTAAGGTTAATCGTGATTAAAGACGGGTAAAACGTAAGTTGAACAGTTGGGTATGGTTACAATGACAAGATTTGTATTAACTTGTTCAGTTGGATTCGCAACTAGAAAGTTCACGATTATCTCAAGTTTGGGTATTCATTTGGACATGTACCGACAGTTTTATCCCATGGTTGTGGTACAACTGGTATCATATGCACAATTCGATAATAAAGGGCAACGTCACCATCTACCACTAAAATACCCGACCATATTTGAGTATTACTGGACATGACAAGTTAACCATAATTGGTAATTATTATGTATTACGTCACACTAAAGTAGTATGATATTAAATCGTATGACATCACAGTTAGGCATTGGGCTACATATAAACAACATTATATCCACGTGCTCTCCACCGGTTTGTATTTCCGTTGTGTATTGCATAGTTATGTCATGTTTGGGTATTAAGGTATTTTATCAAACGTTTATGTCATGGCTGTATATAACATTGCTGCATTTTGCATCACGGATGGGTATTAAAAGCTATATTTACATCTTGTACATGTATATGAATCAGTTACAGTTTGGTATCCTTGGACATATCTTTTAGGGTGAAAACATATGCAATATAGTTAATATAGTCATAACTCGGTATTTAAATAGCAAATTCACATTTTCATCTATATACATATAGCTTTTATTCTATCAGTGAACATTTGTTATAGATGCTTCCTATATAACCTTTTTATCAGGAAGTATCCCCCTGGCCGTGTATAGTAAGTGAGAACGGTGCAAACTGATCAATATTCGTAGTAAAGTCAGTATGCATGCACTAATCATTGCTCTTGTATCATAAATATCATATCATCCTTTATTTAACAGAGTATCGTTACCTGTCACTTGTTCGGTAGGCCGAGTAGTATTAATTAAACAGTGATGAACGGATCAGTTGTAGTAATTAACAATTATCAATTAATCAGAATCAGTTGACGAAACATATCTGTACCCGACTGTCACTGGTATCTATTTTTGTTGTTGTTGTTGTTTTTTTTTTGGTTTTTTTTTGTTATTGTTGCAACTGATGAATGAATAATTATCAATCTAACTGGTCAGAATTATTTTGTATTGCTACAAAAAATAAACAAATAAAATATTATCAATGTATACTTACAAGTACATACGATAGTCCAGAAAAATATTTCACAATTAAAGTCGACTTCATCACTGTATTATATTTGTAAAATGCAATCCACACAGTCAACGTATATCGATATGCACCACAATAGTATTACACCGTCATTCACATAGGTATGTATCCCGTGAGTAGATTATATAGTAACCATTGATAACATATGTCTTGTTGCTGGAATGTTAAGGTCAGTTTAAATAAGCTCCCGAAAACCTCCAACTTGTCGCTGATATGCTGACACGGAAATAAAACCACACCCCCATCAACATTCCGATTCATAATTTTTTCCATATTTGTCTTTCCTACTTTCGCTTTAGAGCGAGAGAAAATGACGGCGATTTCGATTGGAAGTTGTCTATATGTAGGCGTGATCGGATATTGTCAATTAGTTGTATTTTCCCAGTAGCCAATAGTGGGATCGTAGTAAACTATCGTGTATTTATAGTAAAACAGTTGAAGCGTTTGATATGATCTACGTAAATAGTTTCTATCAAAAGCAACGACCCCATTCGGAGTTATCTACTTCAACCGGTTCTTGAAAGGTAGCAAAACAAGCTGAAATTCCGGTAATTTTCTTTTAAAATGTTGCATGGCGGCAGAAAAATCTTTGTAAAATTTAACGTGTCTGTCAGCTATTGAAACGATTAATTTATTTCAAAATCTGATAACAACAAAGTAATATGCAATATAAACCACATGCTAGATAACTTATATGAACTGATATTTGACATAAAGAAAACCGACTGGCACAATATATTAAAGTTTATTACAAAAACTTGTAGATATATCTGGATATTAGAATGTGTTATTGTATAGCGGGGACATAGATAACCGCGATTCCCTTGTGAAATAAATGTGATATTTGTCAGTGTCACATTCCAGCGCGTTTGTTTTCATCTTGTGAATGATAGATGTCAACAGATAGGCCAACTTTTTCATAACGTTGTGCTTCCTAGCTTTGCAGAACTTCAGTAGTTACGACAATATCATAATGAATACTGCGTGGTAGAAATCAGTTTTCAAATTAACTTCATTGATCAACTAAGTGTCCATAATGGACGTGCACTCGATTCATAACACGTCAGTACTGAGGTCATGGGTACTGCCGTGTTTATAGATGGATAGACAGATGGATGAACGGATAGAGAGATGGATAGAGAGACAGACAGGTAGATAGATAGACAGACAAATAGATAGACAGACAGGTAGATAGATAGATAGACAGACAGATAGATAGACAGACATGGACAGACAGATAGATAGATAAATAGACAGATAGACGCATACATACATTACATTCATAAACATACATATATACATGCAAAGGCAGACAGAGACGGATGAATGGATAAACAGTGGTTAGATAGATGCATGGATAGAAAGAAAAAAAGAAAGATACATGCATTTGTAATATAAAGTATTCTGTATTGACTATATTTGTGTTGTTTAAATATTATCAGTTAAAAAATCGATAAAGGTTACTCTCTCTCTCTCTCTTACTTGGTGTGCAAATTGGATTGTACCAATGATAAATATCAGCTAATACGACAACGAAAAGCGAGTAGAAAACCAGTTCCGCGTAACAGGACTTTGGCCCTCGACCCTTGTTCAAGTCGGTGAGAAAAAAATACCAATCAGGTAGTATTCCAGTATTATTTCCGAAACCCACAATGCCTGAAGTCGAGGACGCATTGAGCAGCTCTGAACAATATTTCATAATCATTTTTCAAAATAAAGTTGGTATAATGACGTAATAATTTTAATCAAGAGTTTGGTCAGTTCCCCATACATTTAGGCCTACGGCATTTTCTCTTATCCATGTATGCAAGAAATGAATGTAGAGCAACGTTAAAGTTAACGAGGAATACTAATACTATATCCGGAAGTAACACGGGTAGGAATTTTATCAACAGAAAAGCTGGGGTTCGGATTTAACAGTCTAATGTAGTTTCATTCATATATCTATCATTCTTCCATTACGACTAAATCTAAGAGTCAGTGGGGCCTTCAAGTCAATACGGTTAGTGATGAGGATAACTGTTTAAATTCCAACTTCCCATCTTCTGATAAATTTTAAACGCATTCCAGACGCTATATGTACTATAGATTCATGCTGTCTCGCTGTCTAAGATAGCCTATGTTTCTACTCATTAAGTGTTTATTCGCCAGACTACTTTTAAAGTGGACTTAAATATTTTGGTATTGGATGAATTGAACATGTCTCAAATCTCGTCAAAATCTAAGTAACAGAGAAATCATCACTCAAACAAACAGCATCGGTGAGAAGCGTCGTGGTTTTACGTGACGGAAATAATATTTCAATTCATCGAAACCAGCAAAGGTGGCATTACGCCCCTCAGGTTGATAAATCAGTGTGTCAACCTCATCAGAAGTCAATAATTGTATAACATTATTTCCAACAAAGCAGTGCCGATAACGAGGGAAGAATTGAAAGTTCCAATACCAGACCTTAGTTCAAATATGAAAGACCCAGATGATGTCTATTCCATAAATTTTTTTCTTCATATTAATTGATGGAAACCAAGGTCCCAATGTTCAACTTACTGGACCGAACCTTAGCTTGTTTGTAATACTTTGTTCCGACCTTACAATTGTAGCATCACAATTAGTAAACAACGTAGATGTATATAGAGAAAGTAATCAATAACGTCCACTTATTCACTTGTTTACATTGCCAGTGCGTAAAGGTAAACGACAAAGGTGACAAGAATGATTTGATAGTAAGTACTAATAATGAAACGTGTCATCTACTAGACGTGGAAGGTGTCGTAAACAACGCCGTGCTAACAATGTTAGTTAAGCATTGCACCATCAACATGGCGTCATCTTGCCTTGTTTACGTGGAGCTATGATGTATTATCTCTGTACCGTGGATTAATGTCAGCACTAAATAATCCAAAGTGTTCCTCGATGAAATTTTCAAACCGAGTCCTGTGTCACGATAGCCGCAGCAAGCTTAAATCCGTAACATAGATAAACCTTTGCAGCATTTTCAATTTTGTGTAGAACTTTTGACGGTTCTACGTGAGTGAAAAATATTTGGTAGATGTATCACAGCAAATAAGTAAACCATTCAGGTCACGCGGTCATGTCGGACCCATCGTTACGGACGTCTAGTAACTTCGAACCCATCATCAACAAAAACTTCCAGTAAATTGGAACTTAACATCAAGAAAACGTCTAGTAATTTGGAACCCATCATCAACAAAAACGTCTAGTAACTTGAAATCTATCATCAACAAAAACGTCCAGTAACTTGAAACCCAACATTAACAAAAACGTTCAGTAACTTCGAACTCAACATCAAGAAAACGTCCAGTAACTTGGAACACAACGTCCAGAAAATGTCCAGTAACTTGGAACCCAACATTAACAAAAACGCTCAGTAACTTGGAACCCGACATAAAAAAACGTCCAGTAACTTGGAACCCAACGTCCAGAAAATGTCCAGTAACTTGGAACCCAACATTAACAAAAACGTTCAGTAACTTGGAACCCGACATAAAACAACGTCCAGTAACTTGGAACCCAACGTCAAGAATACGTCCTGTAACTTAGAACTTAACATCAACAAAAAACGTCTAGTAACTTGGAACTCAACATCAACATCAACAAAAACGTCCAGTAACTTGGAACTCAACATCAACAAAAATGTCCAGTAACTTAGAACTTAACATCAACAAAAAACGTCCAGTAACTTGGAACTCAACATCAACAAAAACGTCCAGTAACTTAGAACTTAACATCAACAAAAAACGTCCAGTAACTTGGAACTCAACATCAACAAAAACGTCCAGTAACTAGGACCACGACATAAAAAAACGTCCAGTGACTTGGAACTCAACATCAACAAAAACGTCCAGTAACTTAGAACTTAACATCAACAAAAACGTCCAGTAACTTGAACCCCGACATAAAAAAACGTCCAGTAACTTGGAACCCATCATCAACAAAAACGTTCAGTAACTTGGAACCCAACATCAACAAAAATGTCCAGTAACTTGGAACCCAACATCAACAAAAACTTTCAGTAACTTGGAACTCAACATCAAGAAAACGTCCAATAACTTGAAACCCATCTTCAACAAAAACGTCCAGTAACTTGAAACCCATCATCAACAAAAACGTCCAGTAACTTGGAACCCAACATCAACAAAAACGTCAAGTAACTTGGAACCCATCATCAACAAAAAAGTTCAGTTCAGAAAGGCACATGTAGGGTACTTCAGGATCACCCAATCCACCCAATAGTTTAGGAGTTCTGCCCCGGAGACGAAATGTTGACGACGTCGCCGCCATCGACGCCGGACGGAATCAGTGATCCCTATGTTTCGCTTCTGCTTCGTAGGGGAGACAAAAAACAAAAAATTCTTCAGTAACTTGGAACCCATCATCAACAATAATGTCCGGTAACTTGGAAAAAATCCATAACGGTGCAGAGAAATATTTCATTATCAAATTAGCTCAAAAGAATTCCAATTATGGGCCATAAAACAGGTGAAAATCCCACACAAAACTATTAAAATGAGGAATGAGTGTATGTATACACCTATATGCATACAGAGAACCACACGTAAATGAGAAATAAAGAAGAAAAAGGAACAGTAAAGGGAAAGGTGTCGTAAATGGCTTACTTCACGTAGACACATATATATCCACATCTCAGATTACCTTTACAAACCCGAAACGTGGGACATCGGCAGCAAATTAATCTATACCAGATTTCTTTAAAATCTCTTAGCCACTATTTGTTAAAAACTAGGACATTAACTGCACCATCCATCTATTCTCGTCTTTCAGTATTTAGTGGTAAGAAATAATTTAACTTCATGACATCTGGAATTAAACTTTGCCTACATTTCATAAAACAAATATTTACGAAATTATGGAAGTAAGAACTGTCACAGTAGAATGACTTTAGCAAATTGAAGAACTGAGAGTTTGTAATAGCACATTGACCGCTAGATGCCGTTGAAACGAAATTTCCTGGTTCCGTTACTTGAGGAGTATGCGCAAGCGCAAATATTTGTATACTTGCTAAGTGCATGTTTTGAACTATTGTAGTATAGTTGTACAGATAAATAATTGATTTGTAATTTTTTTAGATTATTTGTTACTGTGGACTGATTGTCCATAGTTCATCTAAGACAAATCACAACAGATGAAGTATTTGTGCAATTTATTTTTCAGAATTATCTCTGTTTCATAGTTCCAGAAAACCAAGACTTCATAACAGCCATTTGACTTTGAAGTTTTTATAAGTTAAACATCATTTGTGTCAGATAAACAGTAAAGACCAGTGTGAAGGCGTATCCGACTCTGAATCATGATGAGTCGTTTTCTGTGTATACTTTATAATCTAATCTTTTCATGAAAATTGAATTGTCAATAAGGAGAGATCGCACCGATTGGTTAACAGATATATTGATAAATGACTTAAAATCTCACTTCGTAAATATGCGAACACACCTTCGTTTTAAAATAAATATGTTTTGATGAAACGCTAACTTTCAATTATACAAATATGCGAAATACATTGGAACAATGATGAAAGATTTAAGATCCAACTGAAATATACACTGAAATCGGAGGGGGGGGGGGCTTAGCCCCCCCCCCCACTTTTTTTGCAAAGATAGACATATGTGTTGAAAATTGGGGCTTAGCCCCCAGACGTTTCTGTAGTTGGTTTACTTTATTTGCTTCCGACGCCAATGATACATATATATATATATATATATATATATATATTATATATATATAATATATATATATATATGCGTGTGTTAGAATAAGAAAAGTAAATGTCAATTCCACTACAGAGTAAGTTTACACAGATGAAGTAGTATACCATGATATACTCTACCATGTTTTTGTTCATTCATTTGGTTTTATTACATCTCTGCGCGTTTATACAAACATTCTGGTTCGTTGATACAATAAATACAGGGAGAAAACCTCTCACTTTCCTATGCATTCCTTATCATAATGTATTTGAGTAGTTTTAGTTATACTAATCGAGAAGGAAGCGGATAAAATAAATACATCACACGTCTCTATATTTCATATTGTGCCTTTGACATGCATGTGAAAATACAGTTATAAAAAGAGGCCGACGCAGGATTTATTACAGATAAGTATAAAAGTAGACTTTTGCCCCAATAGATCCCTATGTGTACTAAATTATCCTTGCCATTACAAGAATTGTAATTCATTCTCCAAATTCCTTTCCCTATAACCTACCCATTTCACGGTACATAAAATGCTGTTCTTCTCAAAGAAACCCTGGCTTGATCAACTTTTAGATCAATTACTCACCTTGAAAATTGTCCAAATTGTTTGTGTATTACTACAGGATTACCGACTCCGCCCATGTCGTAAACCGTCCTGTTTCGTAACTAGTGATTTACTACAAACAAACACTTCTTGTGAAGTACTAGAACTAGAAGTACTTAATTTCAAAAGAATATAGTTTTATTTCAAACTTTACCCATTTAAGTCGTAAATCAAAGCTTAATATCATGATTTAAATTCGCATTCAACGTTCGATATTTGAATGAAATAAATACGTTTGCCTCATACTTGTATGGCGTCATAACATGAATTTGAAAACTATAACACCACTTTTGAAATAGTTTGAAAAAAAAAAAATTTTACGGAGATAAAATTTATCGTTTGACAGGAGTTAAAACCCTAAACCTCGTATTTTACAATTCCAATTTCCTGTTTTCAAGTTAATTCTTCACATACATGGATTTACCCAAATGATTTAAGACAAAATGGTGTGGACAGGAAAGCACAGCCTCACTGATGGATGGTGACCTTGAAATTTTTTACATATTTCTAACAGCACCGTGCCAAACAAAGTTAAAATCAAACAAAGATGATGTGTATAAAATTCCGGGTCATGACCAGCTGCACCTTGATGAATTAACGATGTACACGGGAATATTGTCTTTAAGTGCTTCTTTTGCATACGCTTGTTTACCAAGATAAGATTAACCCACATTGAGTTTTTTCAGTATGAATGGAGACTTCCGTGTGGTTTTTTTTATCGTGGCAAACCACGTGCATTTCTCTCTTATTTCAGGTAGGTAGAGGAGGGTGGGTGGTTCGGATACGATGGCATGTTTTACGTCTAGAATAGTTGAATGTTGTTTAACGTCACATTCAACAATATTTCAGTTATATGGTGGCAGTCAGTTCTTAGTGGTGTAGCAGCTGACAACCCGGATACATCGTATCCGGGAAGAGACCACCGGCCTTTCTGAAAAAAAAACAGCCTAGGTTCCAGTGGGACTCGAACCTGTGCTGACTAAACATGAGAGACTTCATTGTTCAGAACGCGATACTCTAACCACTGATACCCTTCTAAGCAGGAAGTAAAGTAGGCTACAACCCCTGAATTGTTTTCTAATTACAGGAACGATGACTTGGCTTATAAAAACTAAGGAGGACTCTCGTGATATTTTGTTTCTCTGCCGTTGCCCGAAAACAAAAGAAAAGCAATACCCCACCATGTTTGATAGAAGCAATGCTTTTTTGTGGGGAGGAATAATTCCTACCCAACAGACAAAATATTGGATCCATTCCTCATCTTACTCAGATATGTTGAGTCATTATTTTTTGGAAATAGTGAAGCATTAACAATACTCACATGTACTAGATAAATGATGCAATTTATATATTGCAGAATGGAATCAGTGCGCATTTTTACACAAAGACAAATCGATATTAGTTACTATCGTTAACATTTGATTTTATCCTTTGTAGAATCAGCTCAACAAAGTAAGGTGCCATCTGTCTAAATGGTGTTCAGACGACACTTTTTCTATGCGGAGATGCCAATACCGGATATCGAAATATATTGGACAAGTCCGAAATGCCCTAGTACTAACATGCTCCAGTGTCGAAGAGCCTTCCTTCTAAAAACCGTATTTGCAACATAAAGAATAACTCTTAAATCATGTTGACATGTGCAGACTTTAACATTTTGTTTTTATAATTGTAAAATAATAAAATGTTAACATATATATCATACACATATATGTACATATTTTCAGATTTAGTAAAAGGGTCTAACAATTTTGTAATGATATTACATGTACTAATAATAATTTCATCATTATCATCATCATCATCATCATCATAATCATCTTTACTTTCAATTTTCATGTCATCAACTTATTGTTGCCGTTTTGAACATTTTAAACCTTTTTTGTATAAAACAATTTTACAAATTATGCAAGGAACAATGAGTAAAGTCGGAGTAGATAAAGGACTCATGATTTTGTTGAAAAAATAGGTGCGTGAAAATCCGCGGTAAACAACACGTGTTGTTGGTAGATATATGACGTGATAATTTAAAGTATGCGATAATCTTAGTGAAGAGTGTACAACAATAAGAGATACCAGAGTATTAATCCCGAAATAGAGATAACACGAAATAAAATATTGGTGTTCGTGATGAAATATTAACGGAAGAAGTTGTGTAATTGTCTTGATCTTTGCTTTTTCACCTTTGTAAGTCTATATATACGTGAACGTAATTATTTGATAAAAGAACCACAATTACTTTGTTTTCTTTCGAGTCTGATACATCACACATGTATGTTATATATACATAAAGATGTTTAGGGATGTTGGAATGGCAATTTCGTTAATCATCTCAGACCATACATGGTAGTCAGTCTGTAAAAACAACTGATGTAATAAGAAATGTAATGAATGTATATAGCATTATCGATTTGTGAGTGGAAATGAAATCTGTACTGGATAATCTTTTATGCAGGTCCCCTTTTCTGGGTGGAGATGATATGTTTGATGCAGGTCCACGTTAAAATTTCTGGGTGGAGATGTGTGTACTCGACAGTGTTTGATGTAGGTACCCTTTTCTGGGTGGACAAAATATGTATATTTGATAGTCTTTGATGCAAGTCCATTTTGTAGGTGGAGATGTGTACCGGATAATCTATGATGCAGTTGAAAGTTATCAATGACCTTCATTTTGTACCAGAAAAAATTTAAATTAGCGGAAGCAGTACCAATATGCCCTCATAAGATACACATTTTATTTATCAACCTTTAAAACAGAATGTGAAAGAGTTTAAGTGTACACAGTGACATGTAAAGATAAATTTACAATAAATAACGCACTTGTAGTTTGACTTTCTATGAAATTATTTAACAATGATTATATTCCATTGCTACGATACTGATGATGATTAGTAGTAATAACAAAAGTAGTAGTAGTAGTAGCAGTAGTAGTAGTAGCAGCAGTAGTAGTAGTAGTAGAAGTAGTAGTAGTAGAAGTAGAAATAGTAGTAGTGGTAGTAGAAGTAGTAGTAGTAGTAGTAGAAATAGTAGTAGTAGTAGTGGTAGTAGTGATTATATACCTGTGGTGGGGATATACATCTTTGGTATCTGGCAGCAGCAGCAGCAGTACTAGTAGTAGTAGTAGTAGTAGTAGTACAAGTAGTAGTAGTAGAAGTAGAAATAGTAGTAGTAGTAGTGATTATATACTTGTGGCAGCAGTAGTATACATGTAGTGGTAGTCTGGCAGCAGCTGCAGTAGTAGAGTAGTAGTAGTAGTAGTAGAAGTAGAAATAGTTGTTGTTGTAATAGTAGTAGTGGTAGTAGTGTATTGTAGTAGTAGTAGTGTTGTTGTTGTAGTATACATCTTTGGTAATGGCAGTAGCAGCAGTTGTTGTTGTAGTAGTTGTAGTAGTAGTAGTAGAAGTAGTAGTTGTTGTTGTAGTAGTAGAAGTAGAAATAGTAGTAGTAGTAATAGAAGTAGTAGCAGCAGTAGTAGTTCTTGTAGTAGTACTAGTAATAATAGTAGTATTTGTTGTTGTAGCAGCAGTAGTAGTAGTAGTAGTAGTAGAAGTAGTAGTAATAGAAGTAGTAGCAGTAGTAGTAGTAATAGAAGTAGTAGTAGTAGCAGTAGTAGTAGTAGAAGTAGTAGCAGTAGCAGTAGTAGAATTAGTAATAGTAGTAGTAGTAGTGGTAGTAGTGATTAGTACTGTGTAGTGGGGATATAGTCTTTGTTGTGGCAGCAGCAGCAGCAGTACTAGTTGTAGTTGTAGTAGTAGAAGTAGTAGTTGTTGTTGTAGTAGTAGTAGTAGTAGTAGTTGTAATAGTAGTAGTAGTAGTAGTAGCAGTAGTAGTGATTATATACTTGTGGTGGGGATATACATCTTTGGTATCTGGCAACAACAGCAGCAGTAGTAGTAGTAGTAGTAGTAGAAGTAGTAGTAATAGAAGTAGTAGCAGTAGTAGTAGTAGTAGAAGTAGTAGCAGTAGTAGTAGTAGAAGTAGTAGCAGTAGTAGAATTAGTAATAGTAGTAGTAGTAGTGGTAGTAGTGATTATATACTTGTGGTGGGGATATACATCTTTGGTATCTGGCAGCAGCAGCAGTAGTAGTAGTAGTAGTTGTAGTAGTAGAAGTAGAAATAGTAGTAGTAGTAATAGTAGTAGTAGTAGCAGCAGCAGTAGTAGTAGTTGTAGTAGTAGTAGTAGTAGTGATTATATACTTGTGGTGGGGATATACATCTTTGGTATCTGGCAGCAGCAGTAGCAGCAGTAGTAGTAGTAGTAGTAGTAGTAGTAGTAGTAGTAGAAGTAGTAGTAGTAGTAATAGAAGTAGTAGTAGCAGCAGTAGTAGTAGTAGTAGTAGTAGTAGTAGTGATTATATACTTGTGGTGGGGTTATACATCTTTGGTATCTGATTTTCTAGATGTCCCTATGTTTATATACTACTTTACGGACTGAACTACTGTTAACACTCTGTTTTTTTGATTAGGTTCTAAGTACAAGTATTTCGCAAGTGGCCTATTTAAGGTATATATATATATATATATTTATATCATCACCATGCAGTGATCTCATATACGACACATGTCAGACAATCAGATCAGAAGTATAGTGCCCCATATACGCCATGTTTAGCGCCTTGCATACGCCGTAACAACAACAAAAACAAAAACAAAACAAAACAAGAAACCGCTAAAGGCGGTATGGTCGGATTGCGGGTCTTGACAGCAATCGAAAACAAGTATGAAGTCTGTACCTTCTTTCTTTGCCAAGAATTTGCTCCAATCTGAAACTTTAACCAAAAGGTTGATCCCCAAACCATTGCTACTTTGAGCCCCCCCCCCCCCCCCCCCCCCCCCCCCCCCAAACTCAAACCCACATAATTCAATTGCACTTATCACAGGTAATCTACAGGCCAAGTATAAAGTTTGTATCTCTCTCATTGCTGAGACTTTTCTTCAGCCAAAACATTAATCAAACGCTATTACTACATTGGTCTAACCACCCCACCCCCATTCAATTGCACTTGTCACAAGTAATCTACAGGTAAAGTATGAGGTCTCTACCTTAATCCATTGCAGAGAATTTGTTTCATCCCAAACTTTAACCAAAATGTTGATCCCCACCCCTATTTACTACTTTGTTCCACCCTCTGAAATTCAAACTCACCAAATTCAATTGTACTTTTCACAGGTAACCTACAGACCAAGTTTGGGGTCTGTACTTCTATCCATTGCCGAGAATTTTCTTCAACCAAAATGTTGATCCTCCATTACTTATCTACTTTGATTCACCCGCCAAAATTCAAAAACAACGGTTATTGTGGATAGTTCTCATCAAGGTCAATCTACATGTGAAGTTTCAAAGAGATACCAACTATGGTATTCCTACAATGAACCAAAACGCAAGAGCTAAACCAAATTGTTGACGCAGACATTACTTTGAAACCCCCCCCCCTCCAAATTTCAAGAAGTAAATATATTGTTAAATTGTTTAAACTGTACCGTTTTCATATAAAAAATTCCCATTGTATGTTCCTATAGTACATATACATATAAACCCAATCTCCACCCCCTCATTACTTCTTTGATCCGCCTTACAAGTTCAAAAAGAAAGGTTGTGATGGATAGTTCTCATCAAGGTTTATCTACATACATGTGAAGTTTCAAAGAGATATCATCTATGATCATCCCTCAATGGACCTAATAGCTAACCCAAAGTGTTGACGCAGAAATACATACGGACGGACGGACTTCGCCATTTTATAAGCCGGATTTGGTTTCACAATCCGGCCAACTAGGGAAAAAGATCGTCTTTAAAAAATAAATGTGTTATAACATAACTCAGCGACAAAATGGGTCACAGACTGAAGCTTTGATTTGTAGAATGAATAAGGAAGAAAATTAAAGTACTGAAAGAAGGGGTAACAAATACGTATGAATTTTTGTTACATACATCATGTTATCACTTTTTATTTACCACCGGTTTTACCAATATCATATTCTCACTTTTTGGTAAAATCGCTGGTAAATCAAAAAGTGATAATATGATAATATTTTGGCACAATATTATTGAACCTTCTGACAAATTCCCATTGGAATCGCGATTTATCAACATATCATTACATAAAATTATTGTATCATGTATTGTGATTAATTGTATCCCCTTTTTAAAGAATACCAGGAAATTTTTCAAATAAAAATGTTTAACGCGTCTTCAAATTTTTGAAAACCGTGAAAAAAATGCAGTATAACAAATTTCAGAACTCGTTATATCATGATGATTTATTAAGAATTTAATAGGTCATGAATAGAAGTCCATACGTAGGTTAGTATGTACCTGTCACGGTATGCGTGAAACGTTAAAGAACGCCACTACCCGGGCCCGAAGTCTCCAAATTTACTTAATACTCAGCTCAACTAACTTTTCAAGATTTTATGGTAAAACACATAAAACTGATGCTGCAACTGGACATATATGCATGTTGATGGAAATCATTATAGCAAAAAAAAAAAATTAATTGCTCATTTGAAGAAAACTTGTTAATGATTAAAACTAATAATTTGGTGATCCCGGGTCCCGCGAATCGGTATAGAGCCAAAAGGTCAAAATCTGTGGCAATTCACTTGTAGTCATTGATGCAATTTTACATGCGAGAGAATTCTTCGGTGGGGATTTAAGACAAACAAACCGTTCGTAAGTACACACACACACACACACACACACACACACACACACACACACACACACACACTTATTTGCTTTCGTGTTCTCTATGGCATGTCTAGAATAATTGGTATTTTTCTTTCGTTCAATCTAGTTGATTTAGTAGTGTTCCACTTGCGTTCCGTACATACAACACGTGCACTGTACATTGTTTGTTTTTATACCACAAACATGTGTCATCTTCTAAAACCAGATACTTTGGAGTGTTTTATTAGCGGTTTGCAATTGGGTATGATGATTAGATTAAGGATCTTTGTTCTAATAATAGAATGAGAATATCTTAAAAGAATACGGTATTATTTCGAAGGCTTAGATAAGTGCATTTACAGTGAATTAGCTCACAAAAACCCGTGTCTGTGTTTTTCCCACACTTAACTAAGTGAACCAAATTATCTAGTATAGTATTTGTTTTCATGTTGGCAGAGAAATGAGAATACAAAAATAAAATATTGAAACCTCAAACATATGCCTGTCAAGTCCATAAGTTTAAGTGTGTAAAGGAATATTTATCAGGTGTTTTCCACTCAGAGAGAGAGAGAGAGAGAGAGAGAGAGAGAGAGAGAGAGAATTTTCCACCTTAGTACAGTATACATGTATTATCAAGCTTTTCGAAATCGATGCCATT
Source organism: Atrina japonica (assembly GCA_030159075.1). Classification (NCBI taxonomy): domain Eukaryota; kingdom Metazoa; phylum Mollusca; class Bivalvia; order Pterioida; family Pinnidae; genus Atrina; species Atrina japonica. The sequence continues at coordinate 755,840 of BROG01000101.1, read as the reverse complement.
AACAAGTGAGAATTTATGCGATTTGAATTCAATAAACTAGTGACCAAGTTATGAAAAAATCAGTCTCTCTGAAAAACATTCTACTTGGGATTAACGGGATGAAATGAATTACGATTTATTTTCCAGCAAAGTTATAATTACGCCTGTACCGGATAACGCATATAATGATCTCAAGATTTCCGAAAATATCTGCAATACACATATGCAGGTTGTGGGTGCCCCATGTAAAAGAATTCCCAGTGCAAATGTCAATAGTTCATAGTTCGTATTTTGACTTGACCTGTAGCTTGTCACGTTTAAGATGTGAAATATTTTTGAGGACGCTAAACAGTTTTAAAACGATATATTCACGACAAGGCACTTGTTTTTTGCAATCCCCTGATACAAATAACACCCGGGAATCGCATGAAAAAAGTACCATAGCAACTTTGTTCATGTGTATACATTTTGTTTGTCGAATTTCGATTACCTACCTGAAAAAATACTATCCCGGTAATGACTGTCATTCATTAATGTTGAAAATAAATATCTAGCTTTTTTTCGAACTTTTAAAAAGTATTGAATATATCATCGCCTATTGTTATTTCTTTATTTAAATTTAACAGAATATGACAATAGATCTGCATGTTGCTTGCATGCCGCTTAACATATAAATACACATACCGACAATCTAGTAAGTTAAATGGCGATTTGATAAGTGTAGGGTTATTGACGAAATACGGGCCACCTGAACAGGTGATCAGATACAATACGCCTCGTGTGTCGAATAAATTTGTACAATGTAAGAATCGATGTTAATTCAACCGCCAATATAGCCGTGATCGTATAGTGGTTAGTACTTCGCGTTGTGGCCGCGACAACCCTGGTTCGAATCCAGGTCACGGCAGCAGCTGTGTCAGTCGCTGTTACGGCAGGCGGTATTTTTTTTTCTATAATTATTTTTGAAAACAATTTTTATAATCTTGATGAATAAGGATAATTATGTAGAGTAAGCTCCATATCTTACCCTTAATTATTATAAAATTTTGTAGTAATTTTTTATAGATTATATATATGATGTATAAATTCAGATTCCATGCCTCAATGTAATGTTGGGATCTACTGATATAACCTATAGATCTTCCAAAATAAAGCGGTATAGCTGGGTTCTATCAAAAGCGAAGACAATAATTTCTTTTTTAAAGAAATCACAGGTAATTTTGGACAGAATCCTTTTAGTGACCCTTGCCCATGAATCCCTTGTTGTTTAAGTCTATATTCTGTATTCCTTTCTGCGAAACATCCTAATTTGAGATATACCAGGGAATATGGCCAAACAACGGAATCCATCCAAATGCGGTTACACACTATATATATTTAAATTCATTAAAGAACCACTGGTGTGGTGATTCCTTTATTTTACGTACAGTCCATCCATAGCGTAATCATTGTGTAAAATCGGTCGTTTCAGTAGTCGATCGGAGTCTATATTCCGTTTCTTAACTAATATCGCTCCTTCAAATTAGTGGTAGGTACTTGGATAATATCTGTGAAAAGTTAATTAATAACGTGTAAATGGAAATTGGAAAAACAGTATATAAAGGCAGGCATCTGAAAAAAAGCCAGACTTCAGATAATTTGTCATCTATTAACCAGTTTCTTTTGTTGTTAGTCCGTAGTAACCTGTCAATATTTTAGATTTGGTCAAGTCTTCTGGAAATTAAAACATCGAAAATTAATAAATATGTAGATGAAGTCATTATTATTTAAATTGGGTGTCGTCGAATTGGAATTACTTATATATATATATATATATATATATATATATATATATATATATATATATATATATATATATATATATATATATATATATGTATATAATATACATCAGCGTCGGAAGCAAATTGAAAGTGGGGGGGCTAAACCAACTTAAAACACATACACACGCCACAAACGTCTATGTCCTATGTCTATATTTGCAAAAAAGTGGGGGGTGCTCCCCCCCTAGCCCCCCCCCCTCCCCCCCCCCCCCCCCCCCCCCCCGGTTCCGACGTCATGATATATAAGGGGTCCTGTCCACAAGTACCTGTGATAAAAATAGGATTGTAGAAGTAGAAAATTTTGCCTTACTCGGATTACATGATTCTTTTACCGCAGGCCTGAAATGGTGAGGTCTGAAGTTTTACAACACAGGATTCCACTATCAAAGCTAAACATACAAACTTTGTTGCCAGCTCTTCTGTAAGTAATAATCGACGTTAACAACCGTATTCGTATCGTGGTTAGTACTTCGCGTTGTGGCCGCGACAACCTTGGTTCGAATCCAGGTCACGGCAGCAGCTTTGTCAGTCGCTGTTACGGCTCGGCGGTCTCTTTTAGTTATATTTTTTTACAGTACGCGTGAAAACGCTGTTTTATTTAGTGTAAAGAATTGGGTATCATCAATGATTAAATTTTGCAATCTTTAACTGATTATATCACCATGGAAGATCGTTAATACAGTTCGACCCAATGCTTTTTTACAAATGAATTATCATATTCACACATGCTGAGAACAAGCAAACGATTTTTTACCGATATAGTTCAAACACTTCAGGAAGAAACTGAAATAATTTATTTTTTGAATTTTCCAACTTAATGTAGGCCCTATATCTTTTATATATTAGAAAGGTTAAAACCTTTCTTTTTTACTTTGACATCGAAAGGGCGGTGTACGCCCTCCACGCCCCCTTGAATCCGCCACTGATATATATCTAATGATTTGTTACAGTAGAGAAAAAAATCCAATTTCCGTAAACAGAATGCGAAGTTTGTGCGTAACTTTCACACCGATAAAAGGTATGCCGTAAGGTATTTTGTGTGCCCTTGCACCAAGTATCTTGATCCTGTAGATTGTAAAATATTTTCATTTGGATACTGCACTCTTGTGAAGTCGTAGTTATTTTCTTAACTTTAATTTTCCTCTCTCATTCTCAACCCTGATCAACCTGTATCTCGATTACAAGTTCCAAATTAAACAGCCGCGCGAACCTTTAGTGCCAGTCCAACTTGAAAACGATATCAATTTGAACGTACTTACCCCTATAACAAGTGCATTTCCTACTTCGTTTACGATATTAGAAGCTAAGTACGAATATCAAGCGTATTAATTAACATTAGGAAGAATAATTTTGGCTTATAATTTGAAATATCTGAGTATACCGTGATTAAATTTTGATAAAAATTTCAGGTAAAATTACAAGGCGTCAAACCGCCGGCAAAATATTGCGCCTGAAGATTTGATTAATTATAAGGGTAATATGTGGCGCTTAATATGATGCTGCTGTTAAATCCAAGGTGAATGACTGATTTAATACTATATATTTTTATTGTAATCTTTAACTTTATTTTTAAATTTATTAAATGAATTATGTCAAATTTACCGTTTGCAGTTGTAGAAAATTGTATTAGACAGGGATCTATGATTTTGCCACATCTCCTATGATATCAAATAAACAAGCATCGAAATAAAAAATACACGCGTGTATTAACTTTTATATCCACAAAGTAAACTGTGAAATTGAGTTTTCTTCTAATTAACGATTGTTTTTCATTTTTTGAAAAGCATTGAGTATAAATGCAATGGATCATGGGAAAAAATTCAATGTGCATCACTTCGTATGAAAAACATTGCTTATATCTAATATTAGCTTTATATATCGCTGGCTTATATCTATATATATTTCCATTTTCTGTGAATCTGTAGTCAGCTGATTACAAAATTCATTCTATGTGATTGGCTTTGCGAGGGGAGTGAGACGAGAAGTAGTTCCCCTTTTCTGCCCGGAAATACTAAATGGAATTAAGGTTTATTTTCTTATTCTCATATCATTTTGAAAGAAACTATCGATATGGAAATTTTTGAACACATGTCAGTTTTGTTTTGAGGTTATTTTAAAATATTCGTCTGCTTTGTACCGGAAATGTGTCAGAAGAGAATTGAAAATGCAAATGACTATGCTGTATAATGTATTTACAACGAATTTGCGTTTGAATTCTGATATATTATTAATGGGATATATCACAGAAAGTTTGAGTGTGACTTACGAAAAGGGAGACAGCTAATATTGAAAGTAGCCATTTTGTTTGACATTTTTTTACCAATTAGCTGGGAACCATGGTGGCCGATTCGTACGTAACTTACGCAAGTATTTCACACGGCCTGATTTTACACAATGCAAGTGACGAATTGTTTCTAACAGGAATATCCGGCGAAGGCAAACAAATCGACCCGTTTATCAGAGATGCTTGAAAAAGTTGCACTAGACCTAACTCTCTTTTTTTCTGTTGTAAATACGAAGTGAAATTTCATTTCTGTGGTCTGGTCATAACATAACCTAGATATATCGCGATATGGGCCTGTAGGCTGTACAGTGTGCTACTGATGTGGTCTCGTGTTTCCGATTTCTTTCTGTGTTTTGTGGTAGGCCTAATGTATGGCTTTTAAGATTAAATATATAAGAAATAAACATGTGATATTCTATTCTTTATTAATTCGTTCATGTATTCTTACGCTGAAAAGTAAAGCGGTTAATACTCGGGTCACGCGACTGAAAATACCGAATATACAATATATCGCTCTATATACTTGCAATGAGGAAAATTGCAGCCGGTATGTAAATATAAACATATATAGATCATTTATCAAAACTAAGGCGATATGAGCTGTCATCCACAGCATTTTGGGTGAAATTGTCAATTGAACCCTAAACCATTTTGAAACAGTAAAACTATCTCTGAACACGATTTTTTAAAAACATTTATCACGATTTAAACTCGCAAACAAACGTTTTCAGCCATGAAATAAATAGCCTACTGTAGGCCTATTGCAATACAGTATTTCTCTGACGTAATTGTAGTATGCAATTGTCCTCTAGGTCAACATTCGGAGAACGTTTACCAAGCCGCATTTGTTAAAGCAGAAGCTATTGGCCGGGAAAGCGCGGTTCGAAGCTACATTGCATATTCACATATGCTAATTATTTTACTATGAAATGGGATTAATATAAGCATTTATGCCAGATTCCACATTCGATACAAATCGCACGTGCTTCCCCGGAATTATTCGCAGAAATTATCAGAAATTAATTTGCGATGGCCAGGGTGATGGCGGTGTCATGTTGTAAATTTTGAATTTACTGGGTGGTGTACGGCAGATTCAAAGTGGCGGTTATAACGGGTTACGTTTGTTTAGCTTATTCAAATAATACGTATGCATTTGTCTTTTTTAACCATCAGATGATCTCTTTCTTATATACGAGTATTGGATAACAATTACATAGAATATATGCAAGTAAAATTTTAGCCGATGACAGCTCCTATAATATTGCTTTAATATCCGTTTAAGTTGGATCCGCAAACAATTAAAACATAAACGTACAATGTACTGGGTTGGTGCAACGTCCATGATATCGAAAGAAAGGAAACTTACTTAACATTACAGTTATGACAAGCCCAGCTGTTACTTTTGTTGCAACGGGCATTTCTTTTAAAAGGAAGTGAATGTTTTGTTTACATTGATTAAATGTGCGTCTAATTATCGGTATGGTACCAGTGATCTAACTCTGACCCTGAAGCCTTAGAACGCGAAACATATCTTTTGATTTTTGCAAATTCAATTTTATCAATTAACCAATGAGATTATCTGAAAAAGAAAGTCATTCGATGTCAACAACGGTAACAAAACAAATATTCTAGGATAAGAAGGATAACTCGTAAATTTCGTAATTGAACACACTAGGGTCATTTCGAATTAAGTGGGAAAGTTTGCCAGTTTTCTTGCAGAAGGTCGGTGGTCTTTATCCGGGTAACCGGGGTTTCTCCTCCACCTATGAAAACTGGACGCCATCATATGACTGAAAGATTGTTGAGTATGGTGTAAAACAAAAAATCAAAATCAAATCAAGTCATAACTCGCATAGACGCTAAATTATACATTTAAAACACAGGTATTTGTTTAAGTTCTTAAATGAAATTTTTATTTAACGACCAGAGTAAATCGATTTTAGATTTTCAATCGGTAGAGTTAAACTCGCGTGCCAAAAGTATGTCAACTTTTTTTTTCATTTTCCCCAGAGCTTTCTATGTTAAATGAACTTTTTCAAATAACTATCCGACGAATTAAATGTCTCATCAATTCATGTCAAGTTCCATTTAAAAGAAAGTCTTTTTATTTTCTTCTGATCTAAATTCTTTTGAAGCTTTAAATCTGAGAAGCAAAATTGAATGTGATAATGCAATATGATTTTGTTGACGCCACTAACTAAGAACAAAGAAGAAATAGCGCTACAAATTTTCCTTGTCACTTTAAGATACTTGCATTTTATACAAAAAGAAATTGTCACGTTCCATGCCAATTTAGAAAAGATATTCCACAGACTTCCACACAATTGTACAATTCATTGAATAGATGGGCCAGGTCAATTATTTTAAAAAGTTGACATACTTATGATACGGGAGTGTATAGTGTATATCACAGTGGCTTAATAAGCAAATCAAAGTGTGTGTGTGTGTGTGGGGTGTGTGGGGGGGCAAACATATATATATATATATATATATATATATATATATATATATATATATATATATATATATATATATATATATATATATATATATATATATATATAATTACATTTGAAACAATTTGCTTAAAGTGTGTTTTGGGAGGTGTTTTGGGAGGTTCCTACCCCTATATATGTATCAGAATGGATAAATTATCACGTCTAATGATATCAATCCATGGCCTAGTTCTACATGTCCCTCATCTTTTATTATCGGAAAATTGATTATAAAGGGATGTCGTCCTTTTATTGCGTTGAACAAACTATATCAGCGAAATAAACAATCTTTTGTTTAATATAATCATATAACTGTACTTGAATATGCATACGGAGAATGCGACATGCAGCCTATAGATGTACATTATCTTGGCCGAATTTCTGCCCCGATTTTAAGCGATTTGGGGGGGGGGTTGGGGAGGTGGTAAAATATAAATAAAAAGTCGCTTAAAGTCGGGACCGAAATTCGGCTTATACATGATCTTAATCACGGAAGAGAAATAGACCTAATTTTGAAAAACTTAAATTTTCTAAATTTTAAACCACTTTTGAACTCATTTAAGACATTATCTTTATTAATTTCCTTTAAATACCTAGTTCAATATATGTTCTACGATCGGTTAAGCTATATTTTTTTTAATGTTTGAAAACTTTTAGGATTCTTGACCAAAGAAATTCGACTTACAAGTAAACAGGAAGGCCACTGAAGATGATGTTGTAGGCGAGTTATATACCCTGAATCATAGATGTCGCTTATTAAACATGTCTGCGCCCTTGATGAAAACACATGAGTTTATACAAGAATTATTGAAACTGTTGAAACTGCTAATATCAGCGCCAGTATAATTCCAATTTTTTACTGGGTCTAGCATCACATTACAAATACAGTAAGTTATTCTACGGGCGCTAGGCCGCAGCCTGGGACATAGGCCTAGGAACTCGAATCACTTTAATTTAAACTGAAAGTGAAATTGAAAAGACAAACTCATGAAACTGAGTGAATGTCAATGCATTAAGGATCGACCATTTGAGTCTGAGAGAAAGGGGTGGCTGGCAAATTTGTCGAGTCAGATTATATATTTTCATACCGTCACAGGACAGAATATTTATTTTCACGCAGACCAGAGACATTATTTATTTTCTTCTTTTTGCCCCCGCTATTGTCAAGTGGTCAGAAATGTAATATAATGCAGTGGCGGATCTAGAATTTTTTGTTTTTTTTGTTTTTTGTTTAAGGGGTAACATAAGTATACTCCTATATTATTCAAAAGTGCTCTAAGATACAAACCACACTGCAGACTGCTTTATTGTGAGGCAAGATTGTGATAAGGAACCCATACTATATAGTCTGAGCCATATTTGGTCAGGAATTTCAAAATGAATTTGTAAAGCAACCAATCGTCAAAATAAAAATATTTAACTGATATAATTACAAAAGAAAAAAGTTTATTCTATATCTTTGCTACATACTTTTTTCTTTGTTTGGTCGCTTCAATTTTTGAAAACATTCTTCCTACGAGAATCTTTGTGTTATCCATGCAATGTCAAATAATTGGATAATGTGAGTTATCATTAATATTCTCGCACCTCTCTTAACAAAAGTGTTATATGAAGGGGAATAACTCCCAATATATATTATTGTCGTAAGGAATCGGTGATTGTGTAATAACAGATCAGTGAGCCAGGCTAAATCAGTATGACCAATAAATGTTCCCTTTCTTTTACTTCCGTTCCCAAACTTCAAAAGATGGCCACCATTACATATGGTAAAAATCCCACAATTAATTTGAATGCAAATATCAAGTACAAAACGGATTAATATTTATTAGTCATGGACATGGATTTTTAATTTAGTATGTATAGGATACTGCTATGTTAAATTTAAGTGGTAAGTATCAACCATTTTATTGTAATCAGCCAAAACCACCGGAGAAAAAAATATTTGGCACAGACTATAGTAGGAAAGTAACATACTACTAGCAATGCCACATGGTTTTTAAATGTAGAATGATTCACAATTTTTCTTTTAGGAATTATATAATAGACATTTCTACAACATAAAAAACCAAAAAATTTCAAGTTATTACTTTTAATAAAAGAGAAATGAAGTTTTTTATGAGAGGGGATGATGTTTTAAAAACAGAGAAAATTCAGAAATGAATGAATTTCCAACCTCACTCTTTATCTCCCAGACTTTTAATGCAAAGGCAATATAATTTTGCATATAACTTATATATCATGTAATAGATGTAAAAAGAATCAATGAATGTTTGTAACATTATGATGTCCTGATTTTTTCTTTTATAGCATCGCGCTTTGAACCATGATGTCTCTCACTTCTGGTTAGTGCAGGTTCAAGCCCCGCTGGAACCTAAGCTGATTTTTGTGGAAATGTTTGCCAGTTTACTTGCGGAAGGCTGGTGGTCTCTCTCTGGGTACATTGTAAACTGATTTACAAGAACCTGAAATTTTGTCCGTACATTGATATACAAATCATTTACAATATACGGACAGTATTTCAGGTTCCTCTACCTGGTTCTTTCCTCCACCAATAAAAACTGGCCACCACCATATAACTGAAAAAATTGTTGAGTGTGGCGTAAAACACTATTCAAAATTCAAATTCTGGTACATGTATTTGATAGTATCCAGAAACACAAAATGGATGGAGACAGTCATTGTATTAAATCTTCAACCAAACTTTGTTGTTCTCAATTACAGAGGCGGATCCAGGAATTTTCAAAGAGGGGATGTATAATTATTTTGTTCTTTTGTTTTTGTTTTTGTTTAGGGGGATGTGACAAAACACTGTATGCATGAAAATGGTGCGTTCATTCAGTGTAAATTGGATTTCATCGATGATTAGATTTTCATATCTCTATAGCTAGCTGATAATAACACAAGGAAAAATCATATACATTTTTATACAATGCAAATTTTGTTTACAAAAACATTTTCCTATTCATACATGCTGAGAAAATGCAAACAAAAAATTATTAAAGAGGTGAATTCCAGCTATCCATCAGTTTTATTTACATTGCATCTTCCATTTCGAACTTGAATATATACATGCATACCAATAATATCTGATAGTCAACCAATCAGTGAACTTGTTTCATTTTCTTAAGAGATCAAAATGGAAAACAGGACTACATGTAAATAAAACTGATGGATAGCTGAAATTCACGTCTTAATAAATACAATCATGTCAAACACAACTTAATAGATAGGATTTTTTAAAATAAAAGATGAGGTGAGCAAATTACCAAATTTCAGATGATAGCTACATATAAGAAATAGATTGCAAAAAGATTGATATGTTGCTGTGAAAATGTCACAAAATCTTGCTTAGAAGAAAGTATATGGGAACACTTCTGCCCCTGATTTTACCAAGAAAAGGTAACTTAAAATCGGGTCAGAATTTTGGCCTAATTTTGGAGTTAAACCTAATGTTTTTAACCAGATATCAAGTAACTAACTAATGTGATTTTGATCATTTTGGTTTATGTTACATAAATTCCAGGTTATTTTCATATTCTGGCAGTTAATATATTTATCATTATTTTGTTTTCAGAGTTCCTTTGTAAAAATTCCAAAAATATGCCTCTTACAGAATTAATCACATCCCTGCAAAGCAACCCATATTTTGGGGCAGGATTTGGTCTCTTTGGAGTTGGGTTTGCTGCAGCAGGACTTAAAAAATTGAGTCAGTTTGGTATGATTATGTTCAGAAGGAATTGTATGATAACACTTGAAGTTCCCAGCAGGGACAAAAGTTATTATTGGTTGTTAAATTGGATTACTACCAGAGGAACACGAACACAACATCTAAGTGTAGCAACAACATTTAATCAGTCAGAAACTGGTAGAATTGACACAAAATTTGACTTTGTGCCTAGTCCAGGGGCTCATTTTTTCTGGTATAAAAAATATTGGATTCGAGTAGAAAGAACACGTGAAAAAAGTATGTTGGATTTGCATCAAGGGACTCCATTTGAAAATGTTGTTTTGACAGCCGTAGGTACAGACAGAAGTTTATTTTTTGAAATACTGGAGGATGCCAGACAATTAGCACTGTTGAAAGAGGAGGGTAAAACTGTTATGTACACTGCAATGGGATCTGAATGGAGACCCTTTGGTTATCCTCGAAGAAAAAGACCTATCAATTCCGTTGTCTTAGATACAGGAATATCTGACAAAATTTTACAGGATATCAAAGATTTTATTCAAAACCCAAAGTGGTATATGGACAGGGGAATACCATACAGAAGAGGATATTTATTATTTGGACCTCCAGGTTGTGGCAAGAGTAGCTATATAACGGCATTGGCAGGTAATGTGTACTAATGTAATGTGTACAAGTGTACTGTGTACAAGTGTGTACTAGTGTAATGTGTACATGTGTTTTAGTATAATGTGTATGAGTGTAATATGTACAAGTGTAATATGTACAAGTGTGTTCTGTAGTTAGTGTAATGTGTACAAGTCTAATGTGTACAAGTCTAATGTGTACAAGTGTAATGTGTAAGAGTGTGATGTGTACAAGTGACTAGTGTAATGTGTACAAGTGTAATTGTACAAGTGTAATGTGTACAAGTGTGTACAAGTGTAATGTGTAAGAGTGTGATGTGTACAAGTGACTAGTGTAATGTGTACAAGTGTAATTGTACAAGTGTAATGTGTACAAGTGTAATGTGTAAGAGTGTGATGTGTACAAGTGACTAGTGTAATGTGTACAAGTGTAATTGTACAAGTGTAATGTGTACAAGTGTAATGTGTAAGAGTGATGTGTACAAGTGACTAGTGTAATGTGTACAAGTGTAATTGTACAAGTGTAATGTGTACAAGTGTAATGTGTAAGAGTGTGATGTGTACAAGTGACTAGTGTAATGTGTACAAGTGACTAGTGTAATGTGTACAGGTGTAATTGTACAAGTGTAATGTGTACAAGTGTAATGTGTAAGAGTGTGATGTGTACAAGTGACTAGTGTAATGTGTACAAGTGTAATGTGTACAAGTGTGTACAAGTGTAATGTGTACAAATATAATGTGTACAAGTGTAATGTGTACAAGTGTAATGTGTACAAGTGTAATGTGTACTAGTGTAATGTGTACTAGTGTAATATGTACAAGTCTAATGATGTAAGATGCATACACGGTGATTACTGCTTTACACTATATAATGATCTACATTGAACATGAAATGTCAAAACCTAACTTGAAATTATAGGTAGAATTATACATAAATTGTTTTCAGAGATTCATTTTCTACATATATACATACATGTACGTATAGTAATTATTTTATGTTTTTAAAGTTTGCAGTTTTGAAAATCAATTTTCTTGTGGTATGTCATTTATACATACACAGGCTACCACTTCCATATTTAAATGCTTTCTTGTGGCTTAGCATTATAATTTGCTTTCTTTTGATGGAACATTTCCTGCATACACAGGATGTTAGTTTTACTTATTTAAGTGCATTGCATGTTTGATGTATGTCAAGTTTTAATTTTTGTTTTTTAAACAGGTGAATTAGACTTCAGCATTTGTGTTTTGAATTTAAATGAAAGAGGTATGTCAGATGACAGGCTGAATCATCTACTGACTGTGGCTCCAGAGCAAAGTATCATATTACTGGAAGACATTGATGCAGCTTTTCTTAACAGAGATCTTGCAGCAGAAAGTAATTATAAGCATTGCAAATGAAATAATAAAATGTAAACATAAATTATGCATCATAAAGTTAATCAAATACTACTGGTTTGGAAAACAAAATACATGTATCAACAAAAACAATCAAATAATTATAACAGAATACTTTTGATGTACAGGTAGCAAAATTTAGATTTTTATGTCACATAAATGTGTAGGTAAAGAGTTTATATTCTATAATTTATATAAGAAATTTAGTCACTAAATTGTTTCAGGGAAATGTATTAATTAATGTTATGGGATTAAAAATTTAATGCGATTTGGCTATACCTTGTAACTTACAAAATTTTAAGTTGCAGATTCATTTTTTCGTATTAGTTGCTATCAATTCATGATGTCTAATATTACACATGGACATGAATTTTGAAAGATACTTGTAAGTGAAAGAGCAATTTTAAATTTAAAATATTTATTCAACAGATGCTACAGTTTTATAAGTATGATTTTGGATATTTTATAAGCTGGTACTTATCAGTGACATCACAAACACAATATAATAAAAACAGGTATTTCCCAAACTCCTTAATTCTGGATCCAGATTCCAAAAAAAGAAAAAAAAAAAAAAAAAAAAAAGAAAATGGAAAATACACACCAGTTTAACTAAAACAGATAAACTTAATTTGAAATATATGTTTGAGAATACTTTATTTTGAAATTAATGCTAAGGTGTAATTTAACAAGAAGCAGTGGACATTCCATATCCATAGAATTTTGATTAGTACAATATTCTTTGACTTTTAGTATATTGGATAGGATACTTTCATGTAATATTAATGTTCTTTTACAGAAAAATGTTAAGAGGGAAAATTGGATCATCTAGGGGAGCATTGGACCAGTGGCCTATACCTCCCCAATCCCTATGGCCCAGTTCTACCTCAGGGGACCTCATTCATTACAATGGCTACCATGTGATTTTCCTTTGTTTTGCAATAAATCTTTCCTGTCAAAAATATGGTTAATTAAATAACTCATCAATTCCAAACTTTATTTCTTACGCATCAAATAAGTTTTAGGCAAGGGAAGACTCAAAAGATAAAAGGAAAAATTACTTACCAGACACCAAATCACAACTTTCAAATTTTGGTCCGAACACAACTTCTGTTATGCATCTATCACATGATAGCAACAATTAAGTTATAAAAATAACTGTTTTTAAAAAATGAAGGTGGCCCATACCTCCCACATGGCCCATACCTCCCACATGGCCCATACCTCCCCTATTTCCCCACCTCCTAAATTCTGGATCCAGATTCAAAAAAAAAAAATGGAAAATACACACCAGTTTAACTAAAACAGATAAACTTGATTTGAAATATTTGTTTGAGAATACTTTATTTTGAAATTTCAAATTGGGAATATTTGTATGTTATTGGGGAAAGTACAAGTTATTTTTTCATTTGAAATGAGTCCTGTAAATGGACCCCAAAACAGCCTAGGAAAATCCCTGCACAATAAAAAGTCATTTCTTTCAGATGTCCATGTCTGACAAAGTCTGTTTTTCTATACAGATCCCACAGTTTATCAGGGCATGGGTAGACTGACATTGAGTGGATTACTGAACGCTATGGACGGAGTGGCATCAGCTGAAGCTAGAGTTATCTTTATGACAACAAATTATATTGAAAGGTACATCTGTCTGACTTGTGCATGATCATTTTATCTGTCTGACTTGTGCATGATCATTTTATCTGTTTGACTTGTGCATGATCATTTTATCTGTCTGACTTGTACATGATCATTTTATCTGTCTGACTTGTACATGATCATTTTATCGGTTTGACTTGTACATGATCATTTTATCTGTCTGACTTGTACATGATCATTTTATCGGTTTGACTTGTACATGATCATTTTATCTGTCTGACTTGTACATGATCATTTTATCTGTCTGACTTGTACATGATCATTTTATCGGTTTGACTTGTACATGATCATTTTATCTGTCTGACTTGTACATGATCATTTTATCGGTTTGACTTGTACATGATCATTTTATCTGTCTGACTTGTACATGATCATTTTATATCTGTCTGACTTGTACATGATCATTTTATCTGTCTGACTTGTACATGATCATTTTATCTGTCTGACTTGTACATGATCATTTTATCTGTCTGACTTGTACATGATCATTTTATCTGTCTGACTTGTACATGATCATTTTATCTGTCTGACTTGTACATGATCATTTTATCTGTCTGACTTGTACATGATCATTTTATCTGTCTGACTTGTACATGATCATTTTATCTGTCTGACTTGTACATGATCATTTTATCTGTCTGACTTGTACATGATCATTTTATCTGTCTGACTTGTACATGATCATTTTATCTGTCTGACTTGTACATGATCATTTTATCTGTCTGACTTGTACATGATCATTTTATCTGTCTGACTTGTACATGATCATTTTATCGGTCTGACTTGTACATGATCCTTTTATCGGTCTGACTTGTACATGATCATTTTGTTTGACTTGTACATGATCATTTTATCTGTCTGACTTGTACATGATCATTTTATCTGTCTGACTTGTACATGATCATTTTATCTGTCTGACTTGTACATGATCATTTTATCTGTCTGACTTGTACATGATCATTTTATCTGTCTGACTTGTACATGATCATTTTATCTGTCTGACTTGTACATGATCATTTTATCTGTCTGACTTGTACATGATCATTTTATCTGTATGACTTGTACATGATCATTTTATCTGTCTGACTTGTACATGATCATTTTATCTGTCTGACTTGTACATGATCATTTTATCTGTCTGACTTGTACATGATCATTTTATCTGTCTGACTTGTACATGATCATTTTATCTGTCTGACTTGTACATGATCATTTTATCTGTATGACTTGTACATGATCATTTTATCTGTCTGACTTGTACATGATCATTTTATCGGTCTGACTTGTACATGATCATTTTGTTTGACTTGTACATGATCATTTTATCTGTCTGACTTGTACATGATCATTTTATCTGTTTGACTTGTACATGATCATTTTATCTGCCTGACTTGTACATGATCATTTTATCTGTTTGACTTGTAGATGATCATTTTATCTGTCTGACTTGTACATGATCATTTTATCAGTCTGACTTGTACATGATCATTTTATCTGTTTGACTTGTACATGATCATTTTATCTGTCTGACTTGTACATGATCATTTTATCTGTCTGACTTGTACATGATCCTTTTATCGGTCTGACTTGTACATGATCATTTTGTTTGACTTGTACATGATCATTTTATCTGTCTGACTTGTGCATGATCATTTTATCTGTTTGACTTGTACATGATCATTTTGTTTGACTTGTGCATGATCATTTTATCTGTCTGACTTGTACATGATCATTTTATCTGTCTGACTTGTACATGATCATTTTATCTGTCTGACTTGTACATGATCATTTTATCGGTTTGACTTGTACATGATCATTTTATCTGTCTGACTTGTGCATGATCATTTTATCTGTCTGACTTGTACATGATCATTTTATCTGTCTGACTTGTACATGATCATTTTATCGGTTTGACTTGTACATGATCATTTTATCTGTCTGACTTGTGCATGATCATTTTATCTGTCTGACTTGTACATGATCATTTTATCTGTCTGACTTGTACATGATCATTTTATCTGTCTGACTTGTACATGATCATTTTATCTGTCTGACTTGTACATGATCATTTTATCTGTCTGACTTGTACATGATCATTTTTATCTGTCTGACTTGTACATGATCATTTTATCTGTCTGACTTGTACATGATCATTTTATCTGTCTGACTTGTACATGATCATTTTATCTGTCTGACTTGTACATGATCATTTTATCTGTCTGACTTGTACATGATCATTTTATCTGTCTGACTTGTACATGATCATTTTATCTGTCTGACTTGTACATGATCATTTTATCTGTCTGACTTGTACATGATCATTTTATCTGTCTGACTTGTACATGATCATTTTATCTGTTTGACTTGTACATGATCATTTTATCTGTCTGACTTGTACATGATCATTTTATCTGTCTGACTTGTACATGATCCTTTTATCGGTCTGACTTGTACATGATCATTTTGTTTGACTTGTACATGATCATTTTATCTGTCTGACTTGTACATGATCATTTTATCTGTATGACTTGTACATGATCATTTTATCTCTCTGACTTGTACATGATCATTTTATCTGTCTGACTTGTACATGATCATTTTATCTGTCTGACTTGTACATGATCATTTTATCTGTCTGACTTGTACATGATCATTTTATCTGTCTGACTTGTACATGATCATTTTATCTGTCTGACTTGTACATGATCATTTTATCTGTATGACTTGTACATGATCATTTTATCTGTCTGACTTGTACATGATCATTTTATCTGTATGACTTGTACATGATCCTTTTATCTGTCTGACTTGTACATGATCATTTTATCTGTCTGACTTGTACATGATCCTTTTATCGGTCTGACTTGTACATGATCCTTTTATCGGTCTGACTTGTACATGATCATTTTATCTGTCTGACTTGTACATGATCATTTTATCTGTCTGACTTGTACATGATCATTTTATCTGTTTGACTTGTACATGATCATTTTATCTGCCTGACTTGTACATGATCATTTTATCTGTTTGACTTGTACATGATCATTTTATCTGTCTGACTTGTACATGATCATTTTATCTGTTTGACTTGTACATGATCATTTTATCTGTTTGACTTGTACATGATCATTTTATCAGTGTGACTTGTACATGATCATTTTATCTGTATGACTTGTACATGATCATTTTATCTGTCTGACTTGTACATGATCCTTTTATCGGTCTGACTTGTACATGATCATTTTGTTTGACTTGTACATGATCATTTTATCTGTCTGACTTGTACATGATCATTTTATCTGTTTGACTTGTACATGATCATTTTGTTTGACTTGTGCATGATCATTTTATCTGTCTGACTTGTACATGATCATTTTATCTGTTTGACTTGTACATGATCATTTTATTGGTCTGACTTGTACATGATCATTTTATCTGTCTGACTTGTACATGATCATTTTATCTGTCTGACTTGTACATGATCATTTTATCGGTTTGACTTGTACATGATCATTTTATCTGTCTGACTTGTGCATGATCATTTTATCTGTCTGACTTGTACATGATCATTTTATCGGTTTGACTTGTACATGATCATTTTATCTGTCTGACTTGTGCATGATCATTTTATCTGTCTGACTTGTACATGATCATTTTATCTGTCTGACTTGTACATGATCATTTTATCTGTCTGACTTGTACATGATCATTTTATCTGTCTGACTTGTACATGATCATTTTATCTGTCTGACTTGTACATGATCATTTTATCTGTCTGACTTGTACATGATCATTTTATCTGTATGACTTGTACATGATCATTTTATCTGTCTGACTTGTACATGATCATTTTATCTGTCTGACTTGTACATGATCATTTTATCTGTCTGACTTGTACATGATCATTTTATCTGTCTGACTTGTACATGATCATTTTATCTGTATGACTTGTACATGATCATTTTATCTGTCTGACTTGTACATGATCATTTTATCTGTCTGACTTGTACATGATCATTTTATCTGTCTGACTTGTACATGATCATTTTATCTGTCTGACTTGTACATGATCATTTTATCTGTCTGACTTGTACATGATCATTTTATCTGTCTGACTTGTACATGATCCTTTTATCGGTCTGACTTGTACATGATCCTTTTATCGGTCTGACTTGTACATGATCCTTTTATCGGTCTGACTTGTACATGATCATTTTGTTTGACTTGTACATGATCATTTTATCTGTCTGACTTGTACATGATCATTTTATCTCTGTCTGACTTGTACATGATCATTTTATCTGTCTGACTTGTACATGATCATTTTATCTGTCTGACTTGTACATGATCATTTTATCTGTCTGACTTGTACATGATCATTTTATCTGTCTGACTTGTACATGATCATTTTATCTGTCTGACTTGTACATGATCATTTTATCTGTCTGACTTGTACATGATCATTTTATCTGTCTGACTTGTACATGATCATTTTATCTGTCTGACTTGTACATGATCATTTTATCTGTTTGACTTGTACATGATCATTTTATCTGTCTGACTTGTACATGATCATTTTATCTGTCTGACTTGTACATGATCATTTTATCTGTCTGACTTGTACATGATCCTTTTATCGGTCTGACTTGTACATGATCATTTTGTTTGACTTGTACATGATCATTTTATCTGTCTGACTTGTACATGATCATTTTATCTGTTTGAATTGTACATGATCATTTTATCTGCCTGACTTGTACATGATCATTTTATCTGTTTGACTTGTACATGATCATTTTATCTGTCTGACTTGTACATGATCATTTTATCTGTTTGACTTGTACATGATCATTTTATCTGTTTGACTTGTACATGATCATTTTATCAGTCTGACTTGTACATGATCATTTTATCTGTATGACTTGTACATGATCATTTTATCTGTTTGACTTGTACATGATCATTTTATCTGTCTGACTTGTACATGATCCTTTTATCGGCCTGACTTGTACATGATCATTTTGTTTGACTTGTACATGATCATTTTATCTGTCTGACTTGTACATGATCATTTTATCTGTTTGACTTGTACATAATCATTTTGTTTGACTTGTACATGATGATTTTATCTGTCTGACTTGTACATGATCATTTTATCTGTTTGACTTGTACATGATCATTTTATCGGTCTGACTTGTGCATGATCATTTTATCTGTTTGACTTGTACATGATCATTTTGTTTGACTTGTACATGATCATTTTATCTGTCTGACTTGTACATGATCATTTTATCTGTCTGACTTGTGCATGATCATTTTATTTTTTCGGCTAACAATTTACAATAACTTTAAATTTAAGGATATCTATAATTCTATTGGAAGTATTTTAAAATTTCTCATGTCCTTTACAAGAAACCTTTTAAGGTGTTATGGCCGAATTGTTAAAGCTGAACAACGAAGATAAAAAACTTTTGAACTTTTAATAAAAAAAATTGTGTGTTGAAAAAAATGTTTTGAAACATTCCCACTTCATATCCCCATACAGCTGACATATTTGTAATTGTTTCTCCAGCAAAACAAGTTCCACAGCAGGTATAAAAGGCGGATTAGTTATATCGGTCTTCATTGTATATCTGTACTCACAAGACCAAACGCCCGAAGTCCCAGAGGCTGAACAATACTCATCAAATACCGTATTACCTGTATTTATTGATTTGACAAAATATGTTATATTCTAGTTATTTTAGATTTCTGTGTAAAATACCAGTTATGAAACGTCTTTTGCCATGAAACAATACCCTGATGAGAATTGGTATCCAGCCAGTATAATGTGTATTTCCTGAGTTAATTCCCTTGTTTTATTGTGTAAGCTCTTTCTTCACATGGCACATGACATCATGTCTAGAGGTGGACTCTTTAACTTTACCTTGTTTATATTATTTTGACAGTAATGGTTTTATGAAACCGGTCTTGAGAGACCACTCTCATGAAAGACCACCTGTTTTTTGAGACCACATTCTGAAAATTACTTGGATAAATTATCTTTTAAATAAAACTTCTTTTGAGATACCACATTTCAGTGGCATATGGGGTAGTCTCTCAAGACAGGTTCCACAGTATTGATATTTTTATTTGTATACATATATTTCCCAACTCTTTTATGTTCACTTCAGATAAAAACTGTATTTGATGTTAATTAATGTCCAGTTGTTTTTATTTCACCATTGTAACTTTATTTTTTCAGACTAGATCCAGCACTTATAAGGCCAGGAAGGGTGGATCTAAAAGAATTCATTGGATTTGCTTCAGACTATCAACTGAATAGAATGTATTTACGATTTTATCCTGATCAGTTGGAAGAACAAGCAGAAAAATTTGTAACAAAACTTCGGTCACATCACAAAAACGTTAGTGCAGCTCAAGTACAAGGACTCTTTTTACAACACAAAGATGACCCAGAAGGAGCTGTACAAAATACAGAATTACTTTGGTCGTCATGACATCTGATTATAATAAATTATGTTGTTTTGTAACCACTGATGTGTAGTCGTTTTCTGTTAACCAGGGCATCATTTCATGAAGGTTGAACGCTTTCTGATAACTGAATCACCAGTCTTAAGACCATTCATCGACAAAAATTACAATCGTTTCATATAAACAAGTGGCAATTTCTTAAGACTAAAGATTATTTAATATATCAAAAGGTGGAATGATTTATAAGAAACTCAGTAAGGATGTCTTGTTGGGGAAAAGGCAAAATCAGTTTTTTGAAATACTTAATTCGGGAACCTGATGTGCATAATCCCTTATATGTTCCCTAATTTTATACACAACCAAAGGGAGGTAAATGGTATGACTGTATTGGAAAATTGGGTCTCCTACCAGACTTATTTCCCTCTAATTCATCAAACAAAATAATTAAATCTGTCATTTCAACATGAACAAACAATTTCTCAAATTCATGTGATTTTAATGAAAACGAGAGGGATTTACGACTGCCTAAACCCAGTCAGGAATTACCAACTAAATATGGTCATGAATTGGTAACTGGTCGGTTATTGGGTTTAACACTTCTTTCCCCAATGTACAATCTTTTAGGAAACGCTGCTTGGGTTCCTTTGCTCATGGAAAATGTATGGAATTCAGCACTTTTCTCCAAAGTCTTTAACAGGTTACAAAATCGGTCTCCATTTGCCAAGTGTCATGGATAAGTAATTGAATTTATAATTAGTATAGAGTTACCATCTTGTTTAGAAATAATAATTGCGACATATTGACTTTGCAGTGTGAAGTTTGTTTTACAGGCCCTTGCATTTGGTTGATAAATATGTCTAGGAAATGCAGGCCCTGACATTTGTTTTATAAAAATATCAAGGGGAAAACAGGCTCTCACTTTTGTTTTATAAAAATGTCAATAAGATACAGCCCTCACATTTGTTTTATAAATATGTCAAGGAAAACAGGCTCTCAGATTTGTTTTATAAATGTCATCAGTCATGGATATCCATGGTGAACAAGGTCTCCCAGGAAATTTGGTCAATTATGCAGCTATGAAGAAGTCGAACATATCTAAAAATTGATGAAAAATTGATATTTTCTTTTTATTTGACTATATGACCTTGAAACTTTGTCAAAATGATTTTAGATCATTCCTAACAACTTTCTAATATATCTGTTTACAAAAAAGTCAATTAATTTTGAGTTAATTAACCATTTGAAGCGCCTTCTAGAGGCTCGTTTTAGAACAGATTTCAATTTCATTCGCAAACTTTGTAGATTTTGACAAACAATATTGTATACCAAATTTAAAAGATAACTGATCGTTGGGTTATTAGAAGTTTTTTTTAAAGATGTATAAAGTTTTGAAACTTTTTGGATACCTAAGGGTTCTAGCCCCTTTTCATTTACAAACATTATATGGCTTAATATGGGGATAGTTCCTGCCAGGTTTTGTAAACTTTGTACCATTGATTCTTCAGAAATCCAAAATGTCTATAAGGTTATGAAAAATCGATATTTTCAGTTTTCTTACCTGGTAGGTGCCCGCGACCTTGAAACTTTGTAACAGTGAACTTTATCAATAATGCCAAATGACTTTCCAGTATATCTTTGTATATAAAAAGTCAATCAATTTTGAATTAATAAGTCATTCATATAAAACCATTAGGCCATGTAAAAAATACTGGTTCTCAGACAATTAGCCTTCCAAAATGGGCAAGGTAGGTAGGTATTTTATTTCTATTTTTTATTTCCAAATTATTGTTTATATACCTTGAAGGCAAGAAAATAAGAAGACTTTATGTAACAAAAAATGTCTTTTATTGAGACCTTCAATAAATTGTAACAAAAAGTTGTGTGATTGTCTTGTTCACTTGGTTTTAAAACTGAAATATCAACAAAAATATAAAATAGCTAAAAGATTATATATTTATCAAAACATAAAAATGTTTTGAAACTTCAAGAAAATTAATTGTAAATGCATCATTATAATTCTCATCAATCATTATCATTACTATTTTACAAAGCTGTACAAAATGTAACTACTGTGTGTCTAAAATTCAATGCAAATTCCAAAAGTTTCATTTTTGAAAACAATAGCTATCCATTTTTATGTATTTCATTTAAACTTTTATTTACAGTAACTAATTTTACTTTTATCATTCAGCTACATTTAATTCAGATTTTAAAACTTTTATACACTATAAAGTGTTAGATGTACCATCATTTTAAACACATCCTGAAATTCAGTTCCATTTGGTATCGGTTCTTTCATTTAAAAAACCCAACTTCCACTTCCTCCATAAACTGCAAGCAACATCAGAAAACACACGATGTGTTCTGTGACATTTTTGGGCATGAGGTAAAGATTTACATGTTGAATTGTCAATAAAATAATTATTTTAGTTTCTAATTGGGTTTTCGAAATGCCTTTTGAACTACAAATAGAAGGAAATGGATCATTTTCGAAACTTAAGCCTGTTGAAATGACTGACATTTTTACTTGCCACATGGCGGTGATTTTTTTATGAAATGTGAATAAAATGGTTTCATCGGCAATTTCTTTTTGCGTGGTGTCTGAGAACCAGAAGTATTTTTTTTACTTGGCCTTATTCTTGTAAATCTACACATGTAATTTAGAACTTTTAGTTTTAAAAATGCAAAATACAATATTGTACTTGTCAATTGCATATATTTAAATTGAGTAAGGTAAAGTCTACTTGTATAAAGTATAACCCACTAGAGACCCTTAGTTAGCTAAAGAAAGTGAAAAAGAGAATGAAATATGAAAAGGCAAATGTCAAAGTTTATTCATTTATTTGGAAATTAAAAGAAATTCTTCAGAGACAGAACAATAAATTGTAAAAATTATGCAAGTATTTAAGATGCAGATAAATGTATCCAGGATACAAATAAATATTGCATGTGTCCAGGATGCAGATAAATGATGTATGTATCTTAGATACAGAGAAGTGATGTAAGAATCCTCATACAGATAAATGATCCAGGAAACAGATAAGTGATGCACATATCAGGATACAGATAAATGATGCATGTGCCCAGGATACAGATAAGTGATGTAAGAATCCAGATTATGGATAAATGATGCATGTATCCAGGATACAGATAAATGATGTATGTATTCAGGATACAGATAAATGATGTATGTATCTAAGATACAGAGAAGTGGTGTAATGATACAAAAAAGTGATGTATGTATCCAGGATACAGATAAATGATGTATGTATCCAGGATACAGATAAATGATGCATGTATTCAGGATACAGATAAATGATGCATGTATTCAGGATACAGATAAATAATGTACGTATCCAGGATACAGATAAGTGATGCACGTATCCAGGATACAAATAAATGATGTATGTATCCAGGATACAGATAAATGATGCATGTATCCAGGATACAGATAAGTGATGCATGTATCCAGGATACAGATAAGTGATGCACGTATCCAGGATACAGATAAATGATGCATGTGTCCAATATACAGATAAGTGATGTAAGAATCCAGGATATGGATAAATGATGCATGTATCCAGGATACAGATAAATGATGCGTGTATCCAGGATACAGATAGATGATGCATGTATCCAGATAAATGATATATGTATCCAGGATACAGATAAATGATGTATGTATCCAGGATACAGAGAAGTGATGTAAGAATCCAGGATACAGATAAGTGATCAATGTATCCTGGCTCAACTCTTTTGCAGTCTATTTATTTTTAGCAATGGTAAATACTTGTATTTGTATATTTACAACATACAGTGTACATGCAAACAGTTAAGATGATTAGAGATCTAAATGCAAAAGCTGTCGAGCTGAAACAGTTGGAGAATGTGATTGTAATTTTGGGTAACATACTCTCAGCATTTCACTTTAACACACGAAAAGCATAAATTGAACTTAAGATTTCTAATGAAACTGAAAGTTGTTTTAACATGTTCTGTTATCAATAAAATGTTCAAGTTTTATACATTTATATGAAAGAATAGACTGAAAGGTCAGCTTGTGTATTTACTCATTTTGAGAGCACCAGACCAGAATACATATACAATCTGAAGTATAATCTGAACAAAGATAAATGATGCACATTTTCTAAACACTTCTACAATAACAGAAGTATTGCACTAAAATAATAAAACTTCCACATACATGAATCATGACCTGCAACTTTGTTCCAAATTACAATTTTTCATTGAAAACTGACTAGTTTTAAGCAGATTTGAAAGTTATAATCCTTGCTTCATTTTGCTGGTCCCGTTTCATTTTATCTAAAACACACCGAGTGCATAAGTCACATACACCTTGTTCATATGGTGTAACATCTATCAGATGTTAATATTGTTTTCAGCTTGTATACAAGGAATATACAGCCTAAATAGTCTAGTACAGTTAGATCTCACTGTATATGACCTTCAGGGTGGTGAAGTCTGGATACATGCATCAACTTTGGGTGCCTTGCTTCTCTTCACTTTACGTCTAGTTGAGGCTTTGGGGGTTGTACCTACGTAATAGAAACCACATGAATCAGAAATGGTTAAAATGACTGCTGTGTAACTTTGCTGGACGGGTCATTTAAAATATTAAGTAGTATTTCAATAATTACCAAATAAATACATAAACAATTTTTTTGACAAATGTCATTTTTCTGAGCATTATTTCTGAATGTGGTATTTCCAGACCGGTAGTAGTAGCTCATGACAGTGGTCCCTCAAAACAGTTTCCACTATAATGTCATACACTTAACCTATTCACCCCTAAAGACACAGTTGGACTGGTCTAAGTCAATGAGTTACAGAAGAGTCAATTGTTTTTAAGGGGATGGTGAGTTATATCACACCATTACGACTGTTTAAATAGTCTTTTTCAACCCCTGTGTAAAAAATGAACAAGACAAGTAAATACAGTGTATGAACTGTGATGTATGAAAATCTTTTGAGAAGAAAGAATAATTCATACTTCTGTTTACTTGTTTCCGCGGAGACACCACTGTTTTCCTTGGAGACGAAACCTTTTTACTTCTTGCTGGAGATGTGACAGATTTTTTTCCTGAAGTATGGTTAAAATAAAAATTTTATTTCCAAAATAAATCAACATCAAGAATACAATGTGTAAATGCACAACAATATAGTGATACAACTCAATAGATCAAATTAAAAATTTTAACAAAACAAAGATAAAGCAATTTTATAAAATCTCTAAATGTCTTAAAATATCAGCTGTAACTTTTACAATTTTCTATAAAATGATACAGTAGAACCTCACCATTAAGACCACCTGACTGAATAAATGAAAGTGGTCTGGTTAGACAGGTGGTCTCTTGACTTAGTCTTAAGACTGAATAAATGAAAGTGGTCTGGTTAGACAGGTGGTCTCTTGACTTAGTCTTAAGACTGAATAAATGAAAGTGGTCTGGTTAGACGTTGACTTAATCTTAAGTAAGGATCTGGATTTATTCAATATTTAGATTTTTTTTAAAGACTAGTCTTTAGGCAAGGTTCCACTGTAAATGATCATGTTAACTGTTTGCCATCTAAATGATGTATCATAGGTGATCAAGTTGTCTTATTTCTACAGAAAATGTTAATCAGGAAGGAAAACTTACAGCTCCTAACATTTTAAATGTTACAGTATATCAAATATTTTACACAATAACTGTGAAATCATCATTCTCGAACAACAATTATAAAACTGGGTAAGAGTACTTGTAAGAAATAAGATTCTGTTATGTTCATTCTATATGTAAAACCGAGTTTGTGTAAACATTATTTATATAACTCTCTGATAAAGCCTAGATTATATTTTCAAAGTAGGTAGGACGGATCAACCAAACATAAAAATATACATTTTGTCCAAAGGACAAGTTTGGGTAAAAGCATAATTACATGTATATACATTGTACTCTATATTAATGACTGATTACAGCACCAGACAAAGTCCCATAACTATGTCAAAACACCACCAAATGTTGGCCATAATCTATCTTATTTAAGACATCATTGATATAAAGCAATATACAAGATTCTAGTACCAAATTTGGTTAACCAGGGATAGAAATTAAACTCTGCAATCAAGGAGCCATCTGGGCTCCTATGTCTGGATATTCTTTTAGCCCAGTTGCATGTCTGGAAGCCCAGAAACTTGTTCTCCCTACATGCTATTTAAAAAATCTTACAATAAAAACATATTTCAAAGTAGTTCATACACCAGCTGTATGTAGCAAGGTATACTCAGTTTACAAGAATATCAGTTGAAATTTTTGAAAACAGGTTGACCAAAACCAATTATGCAGGGCATAAATGCATGTAAACACTTTCACACATGAAACCTGAAACAAACCACCCCTTTTGTGCAGTCATACGAGCAGGTGTCCTATAACAGTTATGCTAAAATTATAGAATATGGTAATTCTACACACAATACATTTTAAAACTCAAAATATACAAAGTTTAATTATAAGTACATCGGTATATGGTGTAACCAGCCTGTTAATATGATTCATAAAGAAAGAAGTTTGGTACACCTGATTGGATTTTTATCCATATTACCGGTAAGTGTTATTGTTACAATAAGGAAAATAATTCACCCTAGAAACTTAAAAAAAAACAACAACATAAATGTAAGAAATTTATTAAGCATAATAAAATGTTAATGTAATTCGGATATATATTTTTTGGAATTTGGAAATGTATACATTATAAGATAAACAACAAAATCTTATTTGTTGATTTTTCAATGCCCGTCAAGTGGATACCGGCTGCATTGTCAAAGATGCATGTACCTAAGTGCTAGAACTTCATGAAAAAAAATCATTTCTAGATACTGGAATTTCACTGCTTTAATTGGATGTTAGGATGACTATTATTGTTCAGATGATGAAATGTCTCCCCATGACATGAATAGTGAAGAAGATGATTTAATTGATGATGAGGATATTATTAGAGAAAAAGAATGGTGAGCGAACCTTGACCAGACTGACCGACCAACAGACAAAAAAACAAACAAAACAAAAAGGCACCAGGGCAAACCCTGGCCTTACATTTTTTTTTTTGCCAATTCAGAAAATTTGATACTTTGTCAATGGTTTTTTTTTTGCCAACAAAATTAAGGCAAAATGATGTTTGTTAAGTTACTGTAGTGTGTTTAAGAATAGAATTCTCCATGTCCTTTTTTTATTCTGTGGAAAACACTAGCAAGTCATACTAATCTCTATGCAATAGATTCTGTCTAGTCATGTCATTTTTTTCACCTGGCTGATAACAGTAAGCAAATTAGACAACCTGGAAAAGACCAAACCTCTATTATTACCAATAATGGAATAGTTTTCTTAAGTTAAGGTCCAATGCTCCAAAGAAATTGAAATTTGAAACTACAAATGCTTTACAATCCACAAATGAACAAAAAGCAAAGAATGATGGCCACCAAGGTTAATGATTTGTTACATAACTCTGTAACCTCGGAACTGATGAGTCAGATTACTGATGGATCCATAAAAATGAAAGAGGATCAATTTGAACAATTACATTAATTTGTTAATACTGCAATTGAAGTTGTACAACAGTTTGGTATCAAGTTTTGGGCCAGGTGTGATTGCAGAACATCTTACATGAGAAATTTTTAACTTTACGCAGGTAAAAGAGATAGACGCAATATACAGATAAGTCATAGACTTGGTTATCGTGTGATTCACAATATGACAAGGGATCTTGTGGGACTAAATCATCGCATATATCATGACCGCTTTTTTACTGGTGTTAAATTAGTGCAAGACTTGTTTCATGATGACATTTATACCTGTGGCACAGTCAACCTTAACCGCAAGGATCTGCAACCAGTACTGTGGCAAAAGAAGTCGGTTATTAAAAGGATGATTCCAAACGGGTGATTCAGTTGCATATGAGAAAGATGGACTGTCAGTAACAGCATGGAATGACAACAACGTTGTCATCATACTCCACAATAATAGCAGTAGCGATCCTGTGCAGTGTGAACGACAGGTGGGGCGAAATAAAGTTATGGTTATCACAACCAAAAGCAATAGCTGACTATAATCAATTTATGAATGGCGTGGACCTCCATGACCAGATGAGGAAAAAATAAGCAGGTGGCCATCCATGCAAAGAATATTGGAAATGCATGTTGTTTCTGATTGACTGCTGCCAAGTAAATGGCTACCTTGTGTATAAGGAAGCATAAAAAATTACATTGTGAAAAAAGCGCCTCACACACCTGGATTTTGTGATCGAGTTGGGTAAATGTTTAATTGGTAACTTTTGTGGCCAAAAAAGACACTGCATTAGAGAAATATTGGCTCCAGTGACTGTGGAGAATCATAGAATGCCACATATTCATGTTATGATGGAAGAAAAGCTGAAGAGATGCAAACATTGTTACACATGAGGTGTTCACAAAGAAGTAAGTAACTACCTGTATTATTACCAATAAAGGAGTAGTTAAGATACAAATCATATGTTAAGAACAAGGAGCGATAAACTTTACACTAGGACCCAGTTGGAATTCAGGATGAAACTGGCCCACCTTTTAATAGGGGTATTTGCAACAAAAAGAAAGAGGAACCTACATTCAATCCCCAGCAATCTAGAGAGAATCACTGGCCAAGCACTATGCCAAAGAAATGGCATTGCAAACAGTGCACCAAAGACAAACTTCGAAGAGAACCTCTGAGTGGATGTACAACATGTGATGTGAACTTGTGCAGTGATGGTTTCAAACCATATCATGAGGAGAATTTTTCAACAATTTATGGACAGTAAAATTAAAAAAAATAATAATGTGATTAACTGCTAAAAACCTCAAGTTTGTTTTTATAATTGGAGTTTAAATCCATTCATATTTGTGGTAAGACAGTAAAACATATATCATCAGAATCAGTTAACATTCTTTTTGCTAATCTGACAATTCATACAAAAATAAAAAAGTTATCAGTGATTATTTATTGTTTATTGGTAATTCAACAGCAGCAGATGTGATAAGATTTTGTCTAGGGCACACACTGCAAATCACTATCAGGGCTTATCTTTGATAAGGCTACAGAGGCTGGATGAGTTAAGGAGTCAGACGCTGGAAAAATCATAACATGTTTGACAGCAGATGTTTTTGAAAAGTTATGCAAGCTGTTTCACACTTATAATGCAATAATGATTAAAAACAGACATACAGTTTATGCCAATAACACAGGTCCATCAGTCTTGACTGACAAAAGTCCGTTAGGACGGATGTTCTCCCAATTTCCAGACTGCAAGAGTAATAGTTTTCCTTGATCATGCACTTGTAAATGTTTTTGAATGCCAAATCATTGCTTACTCATTACAGTGCTCTACAATGTGACCATATTTTAGGTTTTGGCAAGTAGTCAAAAAATAACCATTTTCAATCTCAAATGACATCATTGAAATCATGGTCTTTGATAAACTTGAATGTCTAACTCTATTTTCTGGCTAGCTAGTAAAACAACCGGTTCAAATGAAGAGTGATTTTTTTTATTGTTGTAGAGCACTGCATGTCAAATAATATGATTTTTAAAATATATTGTTCAATGAAGATTTATATATCGTAAAATCACTACAGTATGGATTCATTGGAGATTCGAGCATAAATAGCATTTCACATTATCATGTGAATTGTTGTCATTAATCACATTTATCAGACCAATGTGGAATTGAGCATAAATAGCATTTCACATTATCATGTGAATTGTTGTCGTGTGACATGTAATTCACAAGGGGCATTTATTCAGACCAAAAGCCTTAAGCGAACACATTACAGGGGAAAGGATTGATAAAGTGCACCAGTATTTTCACATTGCAAATACAGGTCAAAATCCGCCAAGAGGTCAGTTGGTCATGATAAACAGACATATATTTTGGAATCTGGTGATGACAAGATGAATTTGAGGGGTTCAAAAATGTCAAAAGTCTATGCAGCACAAGAGAAAAACCTCTAACGCCCCCCAGTCTGCATCAAAATGTGGACAATCGCTTGAAAATGAAGGCATTTACCAAGGGAATCATAAGACTACCATCCTGGAAGGACTATTGGCAAGTAAATAAGTGGTTGTTCAAGACTAGCTTTAACTAGGTCAGATCAACGGACAGATTCAACCAGCACATCCAGAATAATGTGACACAGGTGGAAAAACCGGACAAACTTAAAAAATTTAGATGGATGTTGGACTATCTAAAATTAAAATTCAAGGAAATTGACATTCTCTTATGGATCATTTTCAGTAGATAAAAGTATGGTGAAATTTAAAGGGAGACTGGGATTCAGGCAATACATGCCAGCATAACCGAGCGAGCAGGGGATAAAAAACTGGGTTATGGAAGAAGCATCGATAGGGTACCTGCATAATTTTTTAGTGTATACTGGATGTGAAGATGGCCAAGAAACAGACTCTGTCAATGAGTTATAACAGACCTTTGTCAGTCACCCTTTAGTGCCAAAGTTTATGTATACATTTTATTTAAATATGTTATTAATTTAGTTATGATATGAGTACTTTCAACTGTATTTATGTCTGTTTTGTTTACATTGCTTAGAAACTGATGCAATCCTTTCGAGTAATCACATTCTGTTTCCACCTGAAAACCAATAAAATAGTGATAACTCTTATCTTGTTATGGCTGTTTAACACAGCCAACCAATCAGATCACTGCTTTTAAAATTGCCGGGTTGGATTTTGGCCAACTGTACTTGTGCATTTTACTGCTACTACAGTAACCCGCTTCTCTCATCAGTTAAAAATTAGCAAGGCAGAAACAGGCATGGTTTTTCAACTCAGGAATAAATTTACTTTTCATCAACTCAGGATTTTAAGTTATGTTTTCAACACTACTACTGCAAGCAGAGTATAGTATTATGAAATGAATGAGCTGCCAACTTGGTATCTATTAACTGGTAAGAAAATTTCACGATCTGCAGAATACATTCAGGAATGCGAGAATGATTTGGCAAGAGTTTTAATGTTCATCAAACTAAACTGTTCATGCTGTTGTTCTGGGTGTTATTTTTGTGACACGATACCCGAAGTTTGTACTGTTCAGGAAAATGTTTTCACCAGGCAAAGTGTGTCATTCTCTTCCAAGTTGGCCCAAAGGCAATTATAATCTAATTAATCTGCACAAATTATGGAAAGCAGCTCTGGGGCCATGACAGACGCAGAAAAAGTCCTTGCGTGGGCAGAGGCGAGGAAAATAAGTGAAACAGCTAATGTTTTAATCACAATAGGCTTTGACTCAATGGATGTGCTATCGCTTTTTTCCACAGAAGACATTCAGAAAATTAAGATACCTATAGGACACCAAAAATGGCTGTTAAAAAGCGTTAAGCAGACATTCAGAGTGGAAGCAGGGAATGAACATGAAGTGACGGGAGGTAAAGGCCAACTTCTGGCATGCAAACAAAATTGTGATATGTGCGCATCCAATACAGCGGATATTTGAGAAAAAGATGGTAGCGTCCATGGATCAAGTCAGCCAGCAACAACTAGTACTGATGCTTACATTTTAGAAGTCCTCAACCAACTGCAATGCACACAAACCGGAACACAACAAACACTGGTAGCTGCTAGAGGTAATTCTACTTTATCAGACAACCCTTCATGGCAAGATCCACATATTTTTATTAAATCTTTGGGCCAGACCAGAACTGTCAGCATCATAACATTGTGGACTTTGTAAATATATACTTCAGTATTAATCACGTGTGTATACAACCACAGGTGTTCTGAATGACTGGGCACAAATGTGACTCACGTGACACTCCCCCATTGTTTAATGATATCCATGTGGCATTTATGAATAAACAATCATAGAGTATTTATGGTTTCTTGATTTTAATGTATCATTTAATTAATAATTTTCATCAATGGCTGACTGCTGCAGTTTTTAAAAGTATTATCAATGTGCAGGTTAGGCATTTAGTATGATTTTTAATAATGGCAGCCATTCGAGTGGAACAGTTTGACAACACATGTTCTGCACAGTTGAGACAAATATTATTGTCAAAGAACTTACTATCGTTATTGGCATCATTCGGTCTTCCAGAGGAGATGATATCAGACAACGGACCGCAGTTCACCTCCAGTGAATTAAAGCAGTCTATGTTAAAAAATGGAGTGAGGCACACTCTTGTACCACTATTATCACCCTGCTTCGAATGTAGCAGCCAAACGCTCAGTTCAAATCCTTAAATGGGCACTACTGAAACAAGAGTTTTAATGACAAAGGACAATTGTCAATTTGACATTGTTTGAGTAATTTTTTACTAAAGTATTGTTCGACACCTCATTCTGTGCAGAACCGTTTTTGAAACGACATCTTCGTACCAAATTTTCCTTGTTGAATCAAACATGGAACAACGCGTAACTTGCCACAAGGAAATGCAAAAGAAACGTCATGATAAGGGCTCAGCGAAGATTCATACATTTAAAAAAAAAACAAAAAAACTGTGGGTGTTCGAAATTTTGGGGAAGGAAGTGAAAAGTGGCTTCCAGGAAAAATCATGAAACAGTTGGGTCCCTTGACCAACTTAGTGTGTGTTAGACCAAATGTTCGTTGCACTCATGCTTATCATCTACTACCATCGGGGGAGCAAATACATTATCAGACTTTCTTATCCTCCCGTTTTTAATCCTTTCCTTCTGCCTATACATTTTTAATTATGATCCTTACGTGTTACCAAAATCCAGAATTCATAAAAAGTTTTCGCCCATTTTAGTTTCAGTACGTATATTAGTATCGCCCTCAAGCTTGCACCCAGTCATTTGAGCATTTGGAATGAACTATTGTTTTACCTAATGTCAAGTGTTTTTATGACCTGTTAACCGCTTGGTTTGAAAATGGCTTCCAAAAGAAATGGAGCATGAGTGAAGAGTACATCAGTTATGTCATGTCAACTAAAAAGAAAAACATGGGATCAAACATTTTTGTTGAAGTACATTGCAACTGAAACATTTAATTGCATAGTGAAAAGTAAGAAAGGTGAGACGTATCCATACTGCTCTTCATGGTGGGATAAACAATATTTAAATTTAAACTTGGCCTGAGGTAAACATAAAAATTAGCAACCGGTATTCAGTCACATAGGACTAGGGATTAATTTTGTACTTCAAGTAATGATTTGTCTGTATTAAGAGCTGAGTGTCTCTTTATCTCACATGTCATAGAGAAAAATATACCTCTCAACGCTACTGAAAAGAACCAGCAATTTTTTCAAGTCCATGTTTCCAGATTCAAAGATTACTGCTAAGTAGTAAGTATGCACGAAAAAAAATTGCTTAAAATCGGGGCAGACATTTGTGTGTATTTTAGAGATTTAGTGATTTACTCAATAGTCAATGCATTAAACCAGCATTACCACATGCAAATATTAAAAATTTGAATTGTTTAGAGAACATTTAAGAGTCTTAGGGGCATACGTGATGAAGCACTTATTTCAAAAATTAATTGGAAATCGCATGTTATTTATATGGATAATATTTTTTTGAATCCAGAACTATTTGAACAGTTGTTACGCCAGGGAATATACTGCTGTGGCACTGTCCAAAATTGTTGTGGAATGCCAGCTGTTGAAAGTGCCAACCTCACAATGCAGAAAGAAAACTAAGTAGCCACTGCATGGAAAGATAATAGGATTGTGACGTACATGTACCTAAGCACAAACTGAAACCCTACATAGAACAGGGTAGTTCAAAGGTGTCAGAAGGATGGGACCCTAAATGATGTGTCAGCTCCCAAGCTTAACAACAAATACATATTTTTGGTGTAGACATAGCAGACCAAATGACAATGCAATTAACTCATAATTGTTTACAGGTACATGTATAGTAAACAATGGACTTAACCTGATGGAATGTATATGAATTGCTTTGTCAATTAAAAAAAGAAACTCCGACAATTGATTTAACATTTAAAGAATTAACCTATAATTTTTTGATAATTTTAACAATAGAACTAACATCATAAAATACATGTATGACAATAAAACTTTAAAAGTGATTTTTTGTACAACTTTATTTCAGCTGTGCCTATTGATGAATCAGAAGATGATTGGGATGAGAAGGCCTTCTTCCATTATTACCTTCTGGGATTACTATGCGTGACTTTGTGGAAATGGACAATTCCTTGGCAACAGAAAAGGACATTAATATCGAGCATGATGAACCATGTGATGAACTTTTGGCTTATACACGTGATGAAACCATAGAATGCTCTGAATCAGAATCAGATAGTGAAGAGACTGAAAAACCCAATGTTACCTTAAGTACTGCATGGGAATATGCCACTGGTGTTATGGATTATGCATTACAAAAGAACAATAGTGAACTACTTGATATAATGAGTAAGTCTAAGGAAATCCTTCAAAAGGAAAAGTTGAAAGCTATGGTCAACAAAAGGCAGTCAAACATAGGATCATTCTTCATGCACTCGTTAGTGCTTATTAAGGGAGTGGATATTAATCAGTTTGTAAGTTTTAACATTGTTTAAGTGATCAAGAAAAAGCATTCAGATACAGTGTATAAACTTGTGTATATTTGTGCATGTTGTGATAGAACTGTTTCAACTTTTAACTTGTATATATTTGTGATAAAACTGTTTCAACCTTTTCACACACATCTTTATTTTAGTGCTGATTCATTGAGTGGACATTAATTAATCAGCTTATGACTTATTGATCAAGAAAAAGCATTCAGATATAGGATCATTCTATAAACTTGTATATATTTGTGATAGTGTTTCAACTTTTTTCATACACATCTTTGTTTATTTTAGTGCTGATTCCTCGTGGATATTAATCAGTTTTAAGTGCATGTACATGTAATACATTGTGAAAAATGTATAGCACTTTTGCATTTAAGATAATAAAACAGTCTTAATAAATACGTTTGTTATTTATTTCCATAAAATGTGTTTGATTATGAACAAAACTATATAACAGACAATAAAACAAAAAACTCTGGAAACCTAAAATGACAAAGCTTCAAAATACATTATGTAAGATCTATACATGTACAACTGTACACAACTCTGTCAGACGACAATTTTTTTTGGCCATTTTGAATTTTGATTAGTTTCTTTTGAGAGGCCACCTCATTTGAAAGGCCACTTTTTGCTGCAAATGGGATGGCCTCTCAAGAGGGGGGCTACTGTATAATCATTGTTTTTATTTATGTTGTTTATTTTTCTCAAGACATAAAACTGCATCTACATAAGCTAAGTAATTATTTTATTTTGTTTATTGTTTTGGTAATTTAGTATTAGGCTATGAACCCAAGAAAACTTCAAACTCATGTGGCTCCATATGAGTTAGATGATAGTTTGCCAGAGAATTGGACTGTATTGAAATTGTTGCTCATACCCAAGTAATTCTGCCTGACATCAACACTCAACAATTTTTCAGTTACTGGTATGTGGTGGCATTTTTTTAAGGGTGGTTGAGAGAACCTGGTTTACTAAGTATGCGGGAAGAGACCACTGACCTTCCGCAAGTTAACTGTCCAAATTTCTCACAAAATCAACTTTCAGCGGGGTTTGAATCCAATGCTCTAACTATTCGCCCACAGAGGCCCCAACTATAGAAATATATTTGATTTTCACTACTTTATTTGACAGACAAAATCTGGCCATCCGAGGGCAGTTGAGGCGGAGACAGTGATTCCACTGTGTTATAATAAGGATTCAGATTAGGAGAATTTCAGCAGGGATTCCTCACTCCATGAAGGTGCTGGAAAGAGAAGAAAATTGAGGAAACGATATACCCACATGGATTTCATTCTTGAACTGGGGAAACAACTGATCGGAAACTTCTGTAGTAGGAAAAGACTTTGTGTGCGTGAAGTACTCAGTCAAGTGGAAGTGAAAAACAATAAAATGCAACACGTACATGTACGCATGGAAGGAAAGAGGCGCAGGTGTAAATCTTGCTACCTGGCAGGTGTGCGCAAAGAGGTCGTTAAGGGATGTAGTGTTTGTAATTTGCACATGTGTGACAATTGCTTCTTTAACAAACATTAAATCTAAAAGGATACAAGACAATAATGTGTGAAAAAACTGT
This sequence comes from Atrina japonica, assembly GCA_030159075.1. NCBI lineage: Eukaryota > Metazoa > Mollusca > Bivalvia > Pterioida > Pinnidae > Atrina > Atrina japonica. The sequence goes on along the minus strand of BROG01000101.1, from coordinate 719,300 downwards.
AAATAAATTGAAAATATAACCTTTTCAGTGAAATTTGGTATTTTTACCTGTATTTTTTTTCAGTGACAATAATGAAGTTGAAACAAGTGAATAATCATAAAGTTCAGATTTTCCTGAGTACAGTGATATGCAATATGTTATGTTTTGTTTATTAAATAGTGCATTGTTGAAACTTAAATTGTTGTGTATTATTCTTGCTAATTTATCTGAAAAAGCCTTAAGGGGGAGCCTAAGAAAAGGCCTAGAGAAAAAGACAGTGCGTCATATGGTGGCATTAGGGGGAAAAGAGTTAATCTAAATAAAGGTCACAAATTATTTATGGACAATTATTTCACGTTTGGATTTAGGAAACTAGAAAGTAGTGTTCAGGACATCATTCAAAACTTTTGACAAAGATCTTGGTTAGATCTAACATGGCTGATAGAAGTTATTCTCGCAGAAAAGCACAGCATTGAGATTCAACAAACCCGTCACATTGGACGCTTGAACAATTAAAAACAGAACTTGAAAATTTAGGCATCTGTGTTCCAGCTTTGGTGGGAAAGATGGTAATGAAAAAGATTTACCTAGAGAACATCAACAGGAGGAGAGGCAGGACTACCAGACCGGTTTTAGTGGCTGATGAAACTGAAATTATAACTTCAAGGAGATGATACATTGACTGGCACAAGCAAGGGCTATTGATTTACACAACAATTTAAATATGCAGGGAAGTGATTCCACTAAGAAAATAGGTTTACAGGAAAATGTTCCCTCTGAAATGGAGACAGCAACAACTGCAGTAAATGAGATGCGCAATAATATATGCATGTCTGCGACAGGAAGTACTGCCCACAGCAGCAGGAAGTACTGCCCACAGTAGTAGTGTGGTGGTTAACAATATTGTGGCGCCCATTAGTGGAAACACCAGGAACACAAATATGTTGTTACTAGCTATGCAGTCAATGCAGAACAATATGTCCAGCCTGCAGCAAACTGTAAATTCATTAGTCCAGAGGAATGAAAGACATACACCGAGCACGGATAGCAGGAATTCACTGCAGACAGCTATCAGATCTTCTGAGACTTGTTCATTCACTGCAGGTGGGTGCCGTTTTCCATCATCCCAATTTGGAGTGCTGTCTGAATACATATTGCATATAGATGTTGTCCCCGACAATATAAAGAAAAAGATTTCAGAGGGCAAAGACATAAATTTAGCTACATTGCTCATTCCCAAACAAGAGTTACCTAATCATGACAATTCACATTGTCACCAAAAGCTTTGAGCACAAGTAAGTAAAGATTTATACAACTGTCAACAAAATTTGAAGAAGTCTCAAACCCCTTAACTGAATTCCTTAGAAACACTTGTACTCTGGAGAGCGAAGTTGCTTTACAAGAGCATTTAGAAGTTTACAATAAAAGTAAAACCATTGTGAATCATATGATTAAAACTATATCTGACAAACTTTTAGATGTTGCTGATAATATGTCTCAGAAACTAAGTTCCATTGGTAAGGCCTCTAAGACATTAAGTTCTTCAAGTTCATCCATTCTGTTAAAGAAACAGATCAAGGTACTAGGTGAAAGGGTGAAGTTGAAGTATTTACAACAGGAGATAGGCCTGTCAAAGAAGAAGGCAGAATTGGATGCCGAAATAAGATTAATTGAGCAACAGCGAGAGACTGCTATAGCTGAAGCTGAAGTGGAAGCAGCTAAACAGCATGTTGAATTCAGTAGCCTTCAGATTAATGACAACCTTCAAGAGACTATACCTAAGGAAGAGATCTTAAATAGGTACATGAGTTCTATGGAATCAATGCATGTTCAACCTCAGCCTACTGGTACATTTGGACATAGTGGTCATCCTGTGGATGAATCTATCCCTCAGCCACCACCCGCACCTATGTTAGCAAATGACAATCATTACTCATATACACCATTGCAACAGGGGTCTGTGGTGAATGATCTCACTTCTTTCTTGTTGAAGAAGGATTTGCTTACATCACGATTCATAATGTTTGATGATAAACCGGAAGCCTATGCGGCCTGGAGGACAAGTTTCTAGTCTAACAGAATTACATGCAACCCATAGAGAGGAATTGGATCTTCTCATAAAATGGTTGGGCCAAGAGTCCAAGAAATTTGCTACAAGCATGAAAACTGCAAATTCAAAAGATCCACAGAAGGCTGTACAGCTAATATGGGAACGTTTGCACAAACGGTATGGTAGTCCGGAGCTCGTAGAGTCCGCCTTAAAGTCAAAGTTGGACAAGTTTCCTACACTTACAAATAGTGACAACAGAAAGTTGTATGAACTTGCTGATATATTAGCAGAGATAGCTTCAACAAAGGAAGATCCTACATATAGTACCTTACTTTCATATTTTGACTCTTCAACTGGAATTTTACCAGTGGTTAGGAAGCTTCCTTACAATATACAGGAAAAGTGGATCACACATGCTTCAGATCAGAAGAAACGTACAGGATGTGCTTATCCACCATTCACATTTTTTCTCAACTTTATTCAGGATATGAGCCGCGTTAGGAATGACCCTGGTCTTGTCATTCAGGATAGAAAGTCAGGATCTCTAGCTCAAAGGACTAGGACTAGTGGCAGTATTTCCAGCAGAAAAACTGAAACCAACAACACACCACCAATGGATCCGCGCAAAAAGTGTCCACTACATAATGATTTCCATGCTTTAAATAAGTGCAGAACCTTTAGGAATAAACCGTTAAAGGAACGGATGGAGCTTCTCAAACAACATGGAATATGCTTCAAGTGTTGCAATTCATCAGAACACAGAACACCGAATTGCAACCAATCTCATAGTATCGTCACAAAATGGATCTGCACATCATAAGTTACCGTCAGTTGTTGAATGCGACAACATCCCTGACAACCGAAAGGAAATTGCATCACCGGAGGTAGCACACCAGTATCCTCATTTAGTCGACATTGTGCATGACATCCCACCGATAGATCCGTGTGCAAAGATATTATTATTAATTGGGCGTGACGTAATAGAGGCTCATTATGTACATGATCATAGAATTGGTCCAAGAGCTCCGTATGCACAAAGGGTAAGCCTTGGATGGACTCTTATAGGAGAAACATGTCTAAATGGAACACATCTTCCATCTGTTGTGACTCCTAACAAGACATACTTACAGTGGAATGGAAGACATTCAGTGTTGGTACCGTGCAACAACCGTATATCTGTTAAAGAGACAGGAGTCTCGCCTATCGACAAAGATGTTAAGTCTTCGCTTTTTCTCAAGACACCTGATGATGACAAGCCAGGTTTGTCTCAAGAAGATACTCTTCTTACAGATCATGGAGAAAGATCTCTATCGAGAGGAACAAGGAAAATGGACTGCTCTACTTCCCTTCAAGTCTGACCGCTGTTGACTTCCAAACAACTATTTCTTAACTTATAAGAGAGCCAAGAGTCTTGATGCAAGTTTAAGGAAAAGTAGTACAACGATGAAACATGCTTTGTCATTCATGCAAAAAATCTTTGACAATGGCCATGCTGTTCAAGCTACACTGCTTTCTTCAGACATTGAGTGTTGGTTTCTTCCTATATTTGCAATATACCACCCGAAGAAACCTAATCAAATGCGAATGGTATTTGATTCTTCAGCCGTATTCGAAGGTGTTTCTCTGAATTCAGTGTTACTTACAGGTCCTGATCTGACTAACAGTTTATTAGGTGTTCTCTTACGTTTTAGGAAAGATAGACTTGCCATTACTGCAGACATTGAACAGATGTTTTACTGTTTCAAAGTAGCCGAAAGTGATCAGAATTTCTTGAGATTCTTATGGTATGAGGATAGTAACCCAACAAAGAAAATGATAGAACACAAAATGACTGTGCATGTATTTGGGAATTCTCCATTGCCTTCTCTAGCCACATTTGGACTTAGAAAGTCAGTTGCTGACAACCTTAATTCAGATGTTAGAGAATTCGTCAACCGGAATTTTTACATTGACGATGCATTTAAGTCATTACCTAACGAGAATGAGGCTATTCGTCTTCTTAAACACACACAGAGGGCCCTCATGGAAGGTGGTTGAGTTAATCTACATAAAGTAGCTTCCAATAGTCTAGTTGTCATGGAAGCCTTTTGTGAAGAGGACAAGGCTAAGGATTTGAAAAATGTAGACCTGAACCTTGATGTTAGACCACTACAGAAAAGTTTAGGTCTAACATGGAACATTCAAGATGGATACTTTCATGTTCAGTACATCACTACATGTATATCTCAATCTAATCCTTTCACAAAACATTTACTGAGGACAAGAGGGATATGTGTAACAGTGCAATTTCTACTTTAAATAACAACATATGTTTATATTAGAGCTTTTGAGTCTTTATTAGAGCCTGGTCTCTTAAGGTGTCACAGTAGGGGGGTTATGGCCATATGGTCAGCCTACATGTATCTACATCTGTACCCGAGACTTCTTGTTTTTAATATGTTTCTATATCTAAATAATATTATAGATTTCTGATATAAATTCATAAATGATAAATAAAAAAAACTTTTTATGTTAAAGATAAAAACTTGCGCTTTCAGTTAACATTCGTCATTTTTCATTTGGTAAATTATTAGTCAAATTATTGTAAAAGTACAGCACAAATAAGTTATATAATTTCATATTTTTGATGATAAAACATAAAATAAGTTTATCTGTATTATAAGTAGAAATATGTATTTAATATATCTGAGAATTTTATGTACTTTTTATGTACACAGAATGACAGATATGGATGTGTGATGCTATCTGGATGTGAGAGATGCATGGGTGTTTTCAGTGAGGTTGGTCTATGTGTTATAAAAGGAGAGAGTGTGAATGAGTTAAGTAATTAAGAAGTATCTGTAACCAACACAGTTGTAACAAGGTTACATTTACCACAATAAACGTGTAAACAAGAAAATTGGATTTCCTTGTAGTTACTTACTAGAAAAGTTTAAGTAACACAAGACCCTATCTTCAAAGTACGACTTGTACATGACCATTTCTGACAAAAATTTGAAAATTTATATTCTCAAGGAGAAAATTTTACCAGTAATGAAATTTGTCATTCCGAGTATACATGCCATACAAGCCTGACAATTTTGGAGTCAATCTCTCCATGTGTGATTTGTCAAATGGGTATTGTTCCCGTCTAATGCAATTAATCCCCCCCCCCCCCAAATGAAAAGAATTATTTCCTTGTTATGCGCCTTATTACTCCATACTTGGATAAAGGAAATAAACTGTATATTGACAATTATTACACACCTCCCATACTTTTCCATGACTCGCGTCAACGGCACACATTGCATATTAGCATACAAGGTGTTCAAAATTAATTAAAAAGTGTAAAACTCGTATCTATGGCAAATGGGACAATTCAGCTTTTAAAGTTGAGGGACAAAAGCGATGTGTACGTGTTAACTATTGCGCTGTTAGGGAATTATATGTTAACAGTTTTATCATAATTATAGTTTATAGATATTATTTTCTCTCTGCTGCGCCCATAGAAATTGTGTATTTTCTTATAGTTCAACTCATCCAGGATCTATGAAAATATTGTCACAAAGTTTATTTACAAACCATTTTGTGATTTAGTTATCAATTTCTTATTGTGTTGCAAAATTTGGAATTTAATCATGACATCCAGACATAAGAGAATCAGGAAACATGATCCTAACCCTGCAAATTGGACAAGTTCTCAGCTTAAGGATGCTTTAAAGGAACTAAATATTAACATTACAATTAATTTAAGTAACAGTTCATTGAGGAGACTGTACTTAGACAATAGAAAATATGAACATAGAAGGCTTTGTTTCGATACCCCTGACAATCAAGTTCCTACTAAAGTGAATAGTAGTAATTGTAGACAATTCAACCGAAGTGGACAATACTCCAGTAGCAACTGAGGATAAAGCCAAACATTACATAGATGCAAATTCCTGTAAAAAGTATTCCTACCTCAACGGCAACCTTATTGCCGCAGATTAGTAGGCCTAATCTGGACTTAAACAACGCAATGTCTTCACATCAACAAGGAGAAGCTTCAGCCCAGATGAATCACATGTTGTTACAATACAATACAATTATGCCAACAAACTATTCAGCAAATTTACAACAACAGGCAGAGTATCTTGCAGCACGATTTTTCAATGTTTAACTTGCATTCAGCAATGACTGCTCCAGCAACTTCAAACCCAATGGAATGAACCAAAATGGCAAATGTTCTCAAAACAATCTATACATGCTGCCAGTCTACTCGGTAAAATCATTTGGCGTTCCAGCCACTTCTATCAGCGACACTGATATGATTTTGTCGGAAATAAGACAACAAATAATCTCAGGTAAAGACATCAATTTAAACATGTTATCAATATTGAATTATGAAATTCCTGGCAAACAAAATACACAAGAAAATGATGACAGATTACAACGCAACCTAGCTTTAGATGAATTTATTATTGTTTTCGGTCACTTCAAAAGGATAATGTGTTCTGCATTTCCATCTAGAGGAGAAGAATTAGAACTTTCTTTAGCTCACATTGTCGAAACTGCTGATGTTTGGTCTCACAAGATTTTTGAGTATCATAGAATGTTTTCAGCACCACCATGCTTCTTTAGCATAAGATTGTTTGGTCAAGAGGTGACATAGAGTTAAGACAAAAAATCTGCGCTGGTTCTAGAGTAAATTCATGCTCTCACTGCTATTCAACACTACATTCAACTGCTATGTGTCAGCAAAAGTTTAATTTTGTATTTGTATGAAAAGGGGGATAACACAATTTTATACTTCAAATTGTCAAACAGCTGTTAGTCCCCAGTTTTTCCAAGTTGTAATTAATTATGTATATCATGTAGTATTGCTAGATTTACATGTTGTTAGTAATAAATATTTTTGTTTAGATCCTTGTTGTTGACTTATTTTGGATAATCATATATTTATATATGATAAGATGTGGGTTCTGGATCTATAAGTCATCTATATAGCTTTAATGTATACTGTAGAAAATAACTGGTCTATGAATATACACATAAGTGAGTGAGAAAGAGGAGACAGTGGTTCAAGTTGCAACGAAAAAACTCAAATTTGCAATCAAAATTTCAATAACATCGCAAAACTGTGACCAAATTTTGAACGCTGGTTGACTCTGTGTTTATTGAATCCATCTTTTTTCATTCGGAATTCCAAGCATCAGGATGTCGTTGAGATTTTATGAATCAAAAACTGGGGGAAATGGCCGCTTAGTTTCGAAGCAAGCATTTGCTGAATTAAGACTTAGCATATCAAAGCAAGTAAGCGAGAACTAGAAGTCTTAATGAATTTGTAAAAAATACAAAAGTATTGCACTAGAGTGTCGATGAGAAATCTAGTCTCAAGTATGCAGAACCCAATGCTTGATGCAAAGTGTACAGCTGCTGCTACAGTATGTTGTTTCACTTTCAGTTTCAGGAATTTTCATACCAATCAAGGTTATGGTTTTGAAACAAATGAATATTAGTATCATATATAAGGTAAAAAATGGTGGAAGTATCTGTATTGGTTCCTGGTTGATAATTCCATTTGTAACACACTAATCTGCATGATGGAATCTCCAAATTAAAACAAAATCAGGAAAATAGAAAACAAGAAAACAACTAGAATTTCAGATGAATTCAGCAAAACAATTGATTTCAGGCTTTAGAGGGGTTCGTAAAAGGAAAATTGTAACAAATGAGGATGCGGATGGCCATAGACATCGGCCAGATAAATGTGCAAAAAGAGGTTGATGCAAAATGTGCTCAAAGGCTGGACAATGTCATGAAGTTTACCTGGGATTTAAATAATGCAATATTCACCTTTGTGTGGACAAAGATTGCTTTGAAAAGTACCACAAGGAATTATGGAATTAAAGTAATAAAATTCAATAAAATATTTCAGTTTTGGAATCAAATGAGGAGAAAAATATAATACTTGTGAAGGTAAGATTATATGTATTTTTTTATTTGATGATAGATAAGTTTGAAAAACTGGATCTAAATGTAAGTGTGTTGGCTTAAGTTGGTGTTGTTATCAGCCATCTTGGATGCTGTAGTATTCAGCCCATAAACCAGCATTAGCAACTGAGTCACTGATAAGATTAATAAATGCAGTGGTCAAGCTGTACTGCGGCCACAGCAGATAAAGGGTTAAGGATTCACCAGCATTTGATCCGAAGCTGACGACGTACAAAACTGGGAAAAACAAAAAAAAGAGATATGGCGGTTAGTCACTAAATTGAAAAAGGACGAACAGTTAGACAAAGTATTTCTGCATGATGATAAGGATAAAGCTTGCGAAGCTTATAGGAACTTTGAAACATTCCGTACATTGTAAGACATCAATGTCTGACTATAAAGTTTGAAAACTGCTGGGAAGTGGAAGGTTGCTTGAGATGGCAGGAGAGTGACAATCTTTGAACGAGTGATTGTTAAGAGTGTGATGTTGGGCTTTGTATTGATAAATGCTTCCAAATGGATCAGATCAATGTGAAATAAATAGGTAATGACATGCTAACCATTAAGACAGTATCATAATCAAAAGAAATTACATTAAGGATTTGTAAAGAAAGACTTGTAAAGATTAATATGGAAGAATGAAGAGACTAAATCTCTGTGATGAAAAGTATTATGCCAGTTAATATTATGCTTTGAAAATTGTTGATGTAATTTGTTAGATGATCCTTAACAGACAAGTGAAGATAAAAATATTACCACAGGACACCTGCTCCTAATTACATTAAAAAATTCTTGCTTTCACTTTTTAAAAAAAATTCTTAAGATTAGGATCCTTTGAATTCTGTTGATGCCTGTAAACATAGTCCACACCATAAAATAATGATTTCACAGTTAGAAGTAAAACCAAACTAAAATGTACATTCTGATATGTCTGATGGTCACACATCAGACCATGTTCTTACTTTGGAAGCCAATCTCAGATCTATACCAGCTACATGTTAGATGGAAATTTGTAATCATCATACGGAGATCTTATACCTCATAACTTAAAATACAAAATCAATATCAGATACACACCATTTACATGGATATAACATACAGCAATGTTCCATGAATGTATACAATGAATATGTGTGCAGACTGTATCCCTGGAAATTATCGCCCCTGGTTAGTTTTGCCTTTTCCGGACAGAAAAATATTCACATGTTTTAAGTTCACCCTTAATCACCAGTGTTCTGGATGGCACGTATATATCCATGCTTCCTCCGCTTCATGTAATTATGATAATAATTTTATATATATATATAAAATCTGTGCTTCTATTATTTGGCTTGAAAATTTTTGCCTCCATTTTAAAATTCACCCCTTTCATCTTAGGGCAAAAATAGTGAAAATTAAACATGAAGGAAAATTTCTAGGAATACAGTATGACAATCTGACAAGAATATGTGTAAAGCATGCACTGACTGAATGACGTTAAAGATGCTCTTTCTTGAATTGCTGGCAGGTACAAAAGTTGAACATTCTAATTACTCATAAACTCATGTTTGTGGTAATTAATTGATGAGTTGAACAAACAATATCAACTCAAAACAATATAAATAAATAAAATCCTATAAATCCCTATTTTACTACATTGGTTTGTATGAAAAACTACCAAAGAATCTCGGGCACTATTACAAATTTAACTTTAACTTGCGATACTATTTTTAACATCAATGCAATGAATGATTATTGAATGATGATTTTTTTCAGCCAATAGAAATATTTTAAAACAAAACAAGATGTGTTTGTGGAACACAATTGCCCCTGGTCCCAACAGATTTCTATGCTGGCAAAATATTGCAATGTCCTATATTTTGACCTCAACCCAACCCCAGGGGCATGTGATGTCAGTGAAGTGTGAGCAATCCTTAGATGAACTTACAGTTGTTTGGTTACTGTATCACAATTAAATTGAAATATTGCACTTCATATGTAAGTGGGACAGAATTACGGGCGGATAGAAAAACAAGCAGACAAACAAACACAGAAGGATGATCCAAACACTAGATGCCCTCAGCAGACCTTTCAGGCTGGGGGCATAAAAATTGTATGAAAGAGCACCTTTAAATGTCAAGAATATGTTTACAATTTTATGGTTATACAGTCAAACTTGTCTTTAAATGCCACTAAAGGGAACAGGCAAAAGTAGCTGTTAAAGACAGTTGGTCTTTATAAAGAGGTTTATTCATTATAAAAAGTAAACAAAGGTTATATTTGAATGGCCTTTATAGGCAGGTGCCCTTTATACAGAAGTGGCCTTTAATGCAAGTTTGACTAATCAATACAAGACAGTGTTTTCTAGGGAAAAAAATGAGGAGTGGAGATATTTCTTTTTGTAGCAGAACAATTATAACACATGTCAAATCATGAAAGACAGCAGTGAGACAAGTAGTCACATGACTTCTGCCACTTGGTAACACATGCATTTTATAGTAAAATACATCTTTTTGATTTGCTGGAATGTGCTGTTTTGCTGGTCACTAGATTTTTATCTGTTTCTGTTGTATCCTCACTACAATCATCAAGAAAATCATCGTCATCTTCATCAATGTAATCATAAACAATATCACCATAAAAATCCATACCTCGCTGTGGTGATGTAATAACTTTTCTTGGAGATGTCACATGATTTTTTACAACAGGTGATCCCACTGTTTGTCTTTTGCCTGTCTTTGTTGTTGGTAATTTGCTTGTACTAGGAGTTATCTTTCCTTGTTGTTTTGGTGAAGTGATGTTAGCTCTTCGCTTTGGTGTTGACGCATGACCTTCGTCATCTAATGCAACCTCACTTTTCCTCTTCGTACCTTTCTGTAAATGAATTATCTACTTCAACACACTGGTAAAATATACATACAATTGATGGTTTGTACCAGAATCAAGCGTGTATTTGAATGCATTGACATTCAGTTTACCATTTACACCCTATTTACCATTTATACACTATCTGTAAACTAATGCTTAAATTCAATATCTTTAGATTAGGCACCTGAAATACTCAAGTGCAATTCAAGAAAAGTAATGGGTCAAATTATATCAAATCAATGAAAATTTTTAAGTATGAAGAAATAGTAAATTACAAGGCCAAACACTTTTTGGTTTGATGTGCAAAATCATATTTCTAAAGTGTGTGAGTAGGTGGATAATTTTTTCATTTCCAACTTAAGAGTCCAAACTGCTAAAAAAAACAAAAACATTTTTGGTAGGTCATCTGCAGCACATCAAATAAATTCTTTTTTTTTTGTACTCAAAGAACTGTTCCACATTACCTTAGGTACAGCAGATGATCCAGAAAGTGGGAGACCTAACTTCCATTCATCTTTCCATCCGCATTTCTTCAGTCCATCTTTAAAGATGCTACGCAGCTTACTGTAATCTGGCTTCTCTTCATACTTCAGCTTCATCACCATTGTAAAGAATTTAACTATTTCATCTGCAAAAAAATAAGGATTACGTAAGTACGACGGTACATGTTACAAAAATGAAAAAGAAGGGCCTTATCTGTAACCCTATCTACAATGTCCTTGACCTTTACCTTTACCCTGGTAAAACTACATGTGGACTTTGAAGTTGATCTAGCAGTTTTCAAGAAATTTAAAATGTTACAACATACATATGATTACAACATACATATGATTACATCAAATCTTGTGAGAAATATGGCCAGAGAAGTGTACACAAATATTTGAGGTTTTTCACTTTGTTAACTCTTCATATTATGCGGGTAAAAAATGATATCATTTACTTCATTAATCGGTTGAAAAATCATAATTGTTCCAATATTGTTTTACATCTAGCCAAGAATTTTTATCTTCTACATGGAACCGTCAGCAGCTTTAGGTGTTTAGGTTCTGGTTATGGACTGACACCAATGCAGCAAAGGATCTTTTATGTGCCACATCTGCCATGACCTCTTTTGTAAGTCTTATTCAAATGACTTTATGGAGAGGAAAGGACAACAGCACACTTAATCCAAGGCAAGACAAATCCTATATACCCATGTCTTAACCCTTAGACTGCTATATAAATTATCCATGTTAATCACTTCAATGTTGAATTATTTATTGATTATATAGGAAATTGATGACTTGTTTTCAAATCTTCATAACTTGAAAAGTATATGTTGAATGTTAATAAAAGTTATATGAAGTTATATGAATTTGATTGTCGTTGTTTCAAGATTTCATATATGCTATCACCAACATTATTGCAATGCAAATTACATGCACAGGTGCAAATAAAGGTAAGAATAAACAAATAGAGATGCTAGTGGCCTACTGGGAAAATTCCTGAAATTACTAACTGAGCCAATATGGGCCGGGGGTCTGGGGGCCACTTAGGCCCCCAGAAGCTGTGCAAGCAAAGATGCTCCGAGATTGATTCTGGGATACTTTCTGGTGTTTGACTACAATAAAGGATTTAGAAAATAATGACTGTTTTGTGCTTCTTTCAATATAATTTTCATATTCATTTGAAGCAAGGTGAAAACCAACCACTATATAATATGTATTGAAGGCTTGTTCTGCTCAGGTAAAAGGTGTACATATAAAATGATTTGATCATTGCACACAATACATAAACACTGCCCCTTTAAATCAAATTTACGGACATAATCTGACATGTCATGAAGATACCCATGCAGTGCCTTTCCTCCAGCAACTTGTTCTTAATCCCTGGCCTTGGTCAATCATTTTTATATTAACGGATTGATCTAAAACACTCATGTTAGATTTTCAAATTTCACTGACACCATGCATGCCATGTGCTTTAAACTGTCAACCTCGCTTTAGCAATGAGTCAAAGCAACATCGATGCTGATTAGTCAATTCAGTTATGATCAACGAATGAATAAACAGATAGCAAAAGTCGTCCGATGAACCGGAAATGTATCTCAGTGGTCTGCCTAATAACTGAAAAGAACCAGAGAAATTGGGTTATACTAAATAACGAAATAGTAATCAAACTCCAGAATTTGGTTATACTAAATAACGGAATAGTAATCAAATCTGGAATGTATGGGGATGGGAATTAAAAATCCGGAAAACTAGCATCTCTAAACAAAAATTTACAATTGATAAATTTTATTGAATAATATGGAGTTCTATACCCACTCACACTTGAAATATCATTTGCACATCAGTATATTGAGACAATAAAAGCATTACCTTAAAATTGTTTAAGTAAACCCAAGGTAAATCTCAGGTAAGTCTCTGATTCAAATCTAATTTTCAAAATGAAATAAATCAGTTTATAATATCATCAGCACATCAATTTACTGAGATTGTTTTAACAACATACTTTCAAAATTCTCATTGCCAGTTTCCATGAATTATAAGACACAATATTTCACTTATTCAGACTCATCTGAATCCTCGTTAGCACCAGGTAATAAAACAGCTCTGTAATTTTGAACAGTGTGAAACACCTCAAAAAGATTGAACATACAGAGCTACTTCACACTTAGAGCACCAGAAGGATGTTTGTTTCCTTTTGAATGATTCCCTTGATTTTATTTTTATAGTTACAGCCAACACAATCACGACAAGGACGAGCTCGTTTAGCTCCAGGTTTCCTAGGTGTATTGTCTGGGAAATGTCATTCCATTAAACGAGCAGGTTTATCGCCATTAGATTTTCTTCCCTTTGAAGCAGGTTTAGGAGCAGTAGCTGCTTCTTTTAGTAGAGCTTCACATAGTGAAATTCTGAAGGCATGGTGATCCATTTTATTTGCAGCAGGTGCAAACTTCTTGTCAAACAGGTACGCGTTAATAATTGTTACATTGAACAAGTGACAGAAAAGTTTTTTGTACCACTTAGTGGTCTTTCCTAGACATGAGTAGTATCCATTGATCTGATCTGAGAGATCAACACCTCCCATATAAGATATATAATCAACAATGCAGGATGGCACGGAAGTACTGGCGTGACTATTGTCGCGATTAGCAGTCTGAGGGTTAAGTTTTGTCTCCAAATTTCATAACCAAAAGTTTGAGCTGTGTCTAACTTACAATTTGGTCTGAATCATTAGATGACTCGTCAATTTCTACTGTACATACAACTGTAAACATGTCATTATGTAGAAAAATTATACCTGGAATGTTGCCGTTTGGAAAACACTTTTTCATGAGAGAGGGTATATCATTCATATACCTACAACAGAAACATGGAATATATGCATCAGTATAACCTACTATATGCCATCACTGTCAGTAAACTCCTACACACATTAATAAAAGATTCAAACAAGACGGTTTTCAAATTATTAGTCCAATTAGTGATAACATTTGTGTTGTTTCATTGTCTTTTTATAACTACTCAGGACACTAAGCAATATCTTGTCTTCAACATCTGTCTATATATACAAATGTCTTTTATTACATTTTTGGTAGTACATGTATAAATAAGGATTTACCATTTAAATGAATTTACTTTTGTCATTTTTCACAGTGTGACAAATAACACTCCATGCAAAATCAATGTAAACTGTGTTATTTTTCATTCAGCCAATCGGTACACTTGAAAAGTTTTGTATTAAATGTGCCAGTATTTTCCCCTAGGTATATAAACAAGGGTTGTCAGATGACAACAAAGCTTGCTGAAATAGGTGTAAATTTTCAAAATAGATATTTGACCCACAGCTGTGAGGTTTTTAGGTCAAAGGACTGCTAAAATTTTGATTCCTTCAGCTCAGGTAAAAGTAGGTCAAAGTTCAAGGTCAATAGGTCAAGTCACGGTACCAAATGAAAGCTCTAGTCATAAGAAATCTATACGTGAAATATCAAAACCCTATCCTTCATGGTTTAAAAGCTATAGCCAAGGTTAAAGCTTTTGATAAGGAGATCAAAGTTCAAGGTCACTAGGTCAAAAGTTAAAAGTCAAGGTACCATATGAAAGCTTTTTGTCATAAGGAATCTATATGTGAATATCAATGCCCTATCCCTCATGGTTTAAAAGATAAAGCTAAGGTTAAAGTTCTTGAAAAGTAGGTCATAGGTCAAGGTCACTTGTCGACGCCAAGGTACCAAATGAACACTCTTGTCATAAGGAATCTATATGTGAAATATCAGAGCCCTGTCCCTTGTGGTTAAAAAGTTACAGGCAAGTTTAAGTTTATTTCCACAAATGGCATTATCTCTCCAGACTTTCATCCTGGTGAGCTAAAAATTAATGTTTAAAAGAATGTAAAACATAATATAAATTGCTATCTGAAATAAATTTATATCTGTCATGTTGAAATTTCTTGTGATTTGGAGATTGTATATTTTCCCATATGAATGCAGAGTGATCAATTTCAATCAAAACGTGAAGTGGTTTGTTTACATTTCAAAGGCCGAGGACTTGAACAAAACATCAGGTAACAAAACTTAACTGAAAGATTGTAAAAAATAGAATATTAATTCATCTTTTGAGTCAGAAGAATACATATTTAACACTCAATTTAAATATTCTTCTTCTGCTTGTGCGATAAAATAAATTTGTTATTCATAAAAATTTGGCAAATATCCCCTATACATTTCACTATCAGAATAGCTTGATGAGATATGTATGGTGATTCTGGTGAGTCTCTCTTATGGCAAATAAAAAGGACATTTGAAATTGAATAAATCAAATAATAGTAGCTTAATTTAGGTTTATGTTTATTTACCAACATGGAAAAGTTAATATTTCTACAAAGCAATTACCAATCACTCAACAAGGAATTTTCTTTTTTTACCAATTAATGTTGCTGATAAGGAAAAAAGGATGGGGGAAAAAGCAGTTGATTCTCACTTGATTTTAGAATCCCGTACATAGTTTTTATCTAGTAATTTGTCTTCCCAAGGTAATCTGCTGCATAACCACTGCAATAAACAAAATCCTAGGATCACCAAATCACCTCTCCTGGCTGGAACTGAAAGTACAAAAACAAGAATTCTTTGGATTATGTCCCCTGAAGTCCAACAACAGAGATATGTTCATTTCAATATGAATTATCATTTTGTTGAAACTAACAAAAGCTATC
This sequence comes from Atrina japonica, assembly GCA_030159075.1. NCBI lineage: Eukaryota > Metazoa > Mollusca > Bivalvia > Pterioida > Pinnidae > Atrina > Atrina japonica. Next base: position 703,276 of record BROG01000101.1, on the reverse strand, counting down.
AGAATGAAACACTGAAATTTACTTTGACATTTTTGGCCAATATTGACTGATGTTGACCATTATCAAACTCATTCATGATCACATGGAAATAAATCAAGCTTTGCAGGTGATACAAAAAGCGAACTCAGACGTAAAATTAAGGGGAAGGCAAAAATTAAAAATTCATGGATCTCTCAAAAGGCAACCAATTTCGACTCTCTCTCTCTCTTTCTAAAATCATTAGTTTTCATTTAGTGAATTCTGTTGTTTGAAAACAAAATTGTGTTATCATGTAGAAGAGTACTGATGAATGAAACTTACAGGGATGATTATATCACGTATGCAATATCATTGGGTACAGACCCATTTATCATCAAATATATACAGTGGAATCATGTTATCTCAAAATTCACGGGACCGCCCCGTTTACATCTACGATATATCTGAAATTCATTTAATTAATGATTTTTGCATACAAAATGTAAACATTCAATCTCAGAGGGTAATTTCAAGATATCAAGTTACAAATCTATAATATTTTGATCTTTTGAACCATAAAAGTGAAATTTTGAGATAAAAATTTTGAGAGAGATATATATAAAAATATAGAGTAAAATAATCAGGACCAGCTGTTCCACCATGACATAACAAGAATTTCAACTCATCCAACTTTGACATATACAGTATATATATATATATATATATATATATATATATATATATATATATATATATATATATATATATATATATCACTGCTGCCTGTTATACAGGGCAAAAGGATTTTTAAAACACTGTGATATAACAGGGGAACTCTGGCTAGACATCTGTAATTGGAGATCACCTCTCTACGCTATGACATCTCTTGAGAAACCACATTTTCAAAACAACTGTGGTGGTGTCCCATGATGGGGACCACTGTACTTACCTACACCTTTATGAGCATCTAAACTTGTAAATTCTATTGTCCCGTCATGACACTTTCTAGGATCTTCCTTGTACCCCTTGTGCACACCTTCAGGGTTGTATCTGAAGGCAAGACCATAATCAACTAGGTAAACCTGTAAAAATGTATATGTGTAATTAAAACATTTGCTACAATATGATGTTCTTGTATCTTTTTCAATCACATTACAACTAGTCCAAACTTACAGGGGATTTATGTCACATGTTCTTATTGGCACCTTTTCTTACAGTAATCAAACTTTTTAATTTGTTACGAGTTATATGAGCTCTTACATTACCAGCTTGGTAACATATTGCTGAGTTTTCTTGCTCCTATAATATCAATATTAATGATAATACTAATAGCTCAATTTCATATCAAATGTTATCATTTATATAACAAACTTTCACAGTCAAATTCCTTTTTTTTTAAAGAAAATAATTAATAAAAGTTAAGCCCACCTTGCTATAAAGAAGAACATATCAAGTGACTGTTGGTAAACAGGAAAACAAGACATGCAACAAAGTGCTTTTCAAACACAAATGCCCCTTGTCTTATCTGTTGACAGACATTTCGACCAATAAATCAGAGGCTAAGATAGCAGACCAATTTTTAAGTCAACATTCAATTCAGCAACTGTTTTCAATTCAACCCCCCCACCCTTTATTTTTATTAGGAACACTATTAGGACATAATTCTAAATATAATTCATATCTAAAAAAATTTCCGATAGATTTAAACAAATTGTGGAAATGTTAAATCATGACCGAGTCTGATTTTAGATCTTATATCAAGGCGATTTGTTTGTGGAAATCACTGAGGCTAATCTGATGCCAGTAAAACAGATCAGTAGTACGTTGTAAGTGAGATAAGTCTGGGGTGGCAAGTAAACAAAATACCAAAGATAAAATGATTCCATCCTTGACAAAAAGATCATCTTTGCAAAAGATATTAAATTCCTGATCCTGCTCACTCTCTGATATCTCTTAAATTAACTTAATTTTAAACTCAGAAAAAGACCATGCAACACTTTGACCTGGTTTCAATACTAACATGTAAAAGTTGTACATTTACCAGATTTAAACTCTTATATGTAAAGAGGATCACAAAAGTTAAGGACATTTACCTGGTCTCAACACTTACATGTAAAGGGGATCAGAAAAGTTATAGACATTTACCTGGTCTCAACACTTACATGTAAAGAGGATCAGAAATGTTATAGACATTTACCTGGTCTTAACACTTACATGTAAAGAGGGTCACAAAAGTTATAGACATTTACCTGGTCTCAACACTTACATGTAAAGGGGATTACAAAAGTTATAGACATTTACCTGGTGAAGAGGATCACAAACGTTAAGGACATTTACCTGGTCTTAACACTTACATGTAGAGGATCACAAAAGTTATAGACATTTAGCTGGTCTCAACACTTACATGTAAAGGGGATCAGAAATGTTATAGACATTTACCTGGTCTTAACACTTACATGTAAGGAGGATCATAAAAGTTATAGACATTTACCTGGTCTCAACACTTACATGTAAAGAGGATCACAAAAGTTAAGGACATTTACCTGGTCTTAACACTTACGTATAAAGAGGATCACAAATGTTAAGGACATTTACCTGGTCTTAACACTTACGTATAAAGAGGATCACAAAAGTTAAGGACATTTACCTGGTCTTAACACTTACATGTAAAGAAAATTACAAAAGTTATAAATTTACCTGGTCCGTTTGTACTTTTCCTCCACTAAAACCCAGTAGCAAATTTGATGCTTTTATGTCAGCATGGACATATCCATTTTCATGGATAAATTCAAGTGCATCTAACTGTCAAATAAACTAAATTTGTCATTACAGTTATAAGTAACAAGATACATTTAAAAATTTATGAAAATTGACCTAAAGATTACTACAACTACAATGAACATAAGCCACATGTCACAAAAAGAAAATGAAGTGCTAAAAAGGATAGCCAAATACTCAGGAGAAAGTAAACTACAGCTGGGGGCACCTGTGTGATTGATTGGTGAATTTGTTTTTGTAAATGGAAATATGTTTGTCATTATGGTCATAAAAATATAGCATAAATGCATTTAGTTATATAAACTGAATATAACAAGCTTTAACCAAACATCATTTCTAGATTGTCACTTGTTTGCCTGTTTGATCTGCAAGGAGGTTTGTGAAAACAGAACAGCAGTTTTCCTTGTCAAACCTGCAGGTATTGACAAGCTAACTAAGCTATGACATCAATTGTATTATGTAGGACTTCTTTGTAACAAGAAGACAGTTGGCAAAAAGTTGTCTGATTTTATTTGTATACATAGACCTATATTTCAAGAATGGTAAAAAAACAAACACACATGGGTGTGTTGAGAAGAAAGGGAAATCTCAACCCTTAAGGCAAGAATCTAAAAAATCAATCCTCAGAGTAGCCAACCAAATTTTCATGACTGAGATTTACTTATCCACTCAACACACTCGTGTAAGATTCTATTTATCAGAGAATGTTGGTAATTATGCCACGACTGACATATATTTGATTAATACTCGTTATGTGTATTCAGATCTTTAATATCATTTCAAAAGGAGAAAATCTGATGCCTACTTCAAGCATTCCACAAAACAGATTTGCCTGAATACATCACCACCAATAGTTTTATAGTCAATTGACTTTGCAGCAGAAACGATTAGTAATTACAAGAACCATACTTTGTTCAATTAACAGTGATCAGTTTGAATATTTGTTCTATGACAAAACCCAGTTTGCTAAATGTACAAATCTTAATGGAAGCTAGAAAACAAAAAAAATCGTCCATACCAGTCTTAATGCGAGGCTGTAGACAGTGCATTTGTCAAACTTCTTCCCAGCATCTTCAAATATCTTCTGTATGTCAGAGCCAAACCTGGGCATCACCATAAATCTAAAATTGTCTTTCCCTCTTGTGTGTGAGCCACTAGCAATGAACTTAGGAACACCAAGGTACTTCAGTTTCCTAGATTGTGTAAAGTCAGTGACTGCAAGGTGAAGGTGCATATGTATGAAAAAGTAAGTAAATACTTGAGTTGCCTCTTGTAATACATTTGTATTGTTGTAGAGGACTTAATTCCGGTTGTTTTATTGTTTAGAGCTCTTATCTAACAAGTCAAGAGCTGTTAGAAGATGACATAACTTGTCAGTGGCATCAGTGATTGCTGGAAATTTTAACTAAAAAGTTGGTGAAATAGTATTATCTATGTCATGAGGTCAAAGGTCATGGTATCATCTGAAACGGCTGACCATATGGAATGCACATGTGGAAAATAAAAGCTACACTAAATATTTTTTTTGTTTTATTTGTGGTTTATTACATATTCAGCAACTATTTAGTTGTATGGTGGCTACCAATTGTTACTGGTGGTAGAGAGAACCCTTTTTTCTTGTTTGTTTAAAAGGGCACAAGCAAAAAAATAGATTTTTTTATACTTCGACTACTTGTACTTGATGTACGATAACAAATAAAAGGTAATCAAAGGTATAAAAACTTATATTCCTATATATTTTGTAAAATAAGGTCAGGTCCAGTGTGGTATTCATTAGGGGAGGGATGGTTCAGGATTTTTTCAGTTTGGTTCAGTTTTTTCTGTATTGGTTCTCAGTTTTTTCGGTTCAGTTCATCTAACAACTGACTCTTGGACTACCAAGTGCAACCATAGAAATATAAACACATTCTAGAATGAATGTCAGTCGAATGGCATATATTTTAAACCCAAATATTAGGCCCTGTGAAGCAACACAGCAGTATGTGGGTTCTAGTTCATATCTCTAGCCTACCTTACACAGCAGTATGTGGGTTCTAGTTCATATCTCTAGCCTACCCTATACTATATTGTGAAATTACATATCTTTAGGATAAATCTGTGCATGTCACAATAGCATTTCTAACAAGCTACTGATCAATAACACAGAAATGCTTTGTAATTTGCTTATATGGAACACATGCGTTCAAAATATTCTCTCCATTTACATTGTAAGAGAAATAATGCTGTATTGCTATGTTTAATTCACTAACAAATTTTACTCAGTCTTGACATCTTGTTTAATCCTTACTTCTTTGGAATTACATTTTGGAAACAAAATATTTAAGAGAGGGTATAGAATACCACAGGCTGAGGTTAACGGATCAACTGTCAAAAACTTGACCTTTCTGCAGTAGAGTAACTCCGTAGGTGTGTAGACACTATAGAGTAAATGCTGCATGTCAAATTTTCATGTTTATTATTTGAAAGACTCGCCCATTCACTGTTGATTATGCATTGTTATATTTGTCATCAGCATCTGGTTTCAGTTGGAAATAATCCCAAACAAAAGTAACTCGAATTACTCAAGCCCTTTCTCTTCCTGATCCCCCTTCTTTCCAGGAATGAAGTGATCGTAGCGAGCGAGATATAACGACTGTTTAACAACACGAAAGAATAGCTTCATATTAGCCGCCATTTGCAATTTATACTGATAGCACTAAACACCTAACAGACACAAAGTTACAAAATAGCTGCAAGTTATTTAGAGGTTATATATATTATCACATATCTACATTCAAACTATATCTGTATATATCATTTATAAGTTATTTTATATTCTGAAAAAGAATATTACGTTTTTTTTAATTAGAAGTATTGGTGTCCACTTCAAGTAAATGTCATGCTGTATGGGTCATTAGAAGGACCTTACTGAATAATAATTTCTGAACCGAATCGAAATCCGGAATATAAGAACTGAACCAATAGGTTCAACGTCAACGGTTCAGTTCTTCGGTTTTTAACCGAACCGTCACATCCCTAGTACTCATATAAAAATAATAAGGTTGAGTTAATCAATTGCAATTGAAAAAGTGCAAAACCTTGGTTTCTCATGCAATTTTCACAAAATACATATGAATTTAAGATTTTTAATGCCAAGTTTATCTCTTTTTTGTAATTGTGTCTCAATCTTTGTAGTAAAAAATAAGGAAGGAAATTTGTTTGGAATTAACACAGCTAATGACCCTTTAAATGGTATTTTACGCCACACACTACAAGTGATGTGGTGACTGCCAGTTTTCAATGGTAGAGGAAAACTCAGTTACACTGTAACCCAAAGAGAGACCACTAGCCTTCCATAAGTAAAAACTGACCAGAGGTGAGAGAGACTTCATGGTTAAAAATATACTAATAGGAAGAGACCACAGACCTATAAATAAATTGGCAAACTTTCTCACTAAATCATTTATGGTTCAAACAGAGCTAGAAGCCATTTTGATTAGATGCAAGATAATTCATGGTTAAATGCATGATGCTTAACTTGAATATGAGACTGATAGGGGGTTCAAAATTCTTTTTTAGACACGTAAAACCTGGACTTGGAGAGTAAATTTCTGGCAAGTCCCAATTAAGAAATTTCAAAGTTAGTGCTGAATTGTGTTAACAAGTAATACAGTAAAATTAAATGAATGCAGATGAGGCAATTCCCTTGGACTTCAGGGATTTTTAAATGCCAAGTACTAACCCGAATTAACCAAGTCCCGGACTTCGAACTTGGAGAATTTTGAACCCCTGTGATGATACCTTTGCGATTTTAGTGTAATACATTTGTAGTGACCATGAAAATTGTGTGAAGAACCTTATGTTCTACAGGTTCTGATAAATCAAACTACACCATTTATAACCAGAATAAATTCATTTTTAACATTTTTCATTTATGAGAGGCCAACAAACAACTCTTACTTGCTTCAGACTTAGCAACTCTCTGATAAAAATGTAATTCACAGAATAATGGTCCATTAGCATGGGGCTCCTGGAAAGAAAAAATATATATACATGTATAAAAAGAATCATTAAAAAGCAACCAAAACTGATTAGACAAAAAACATTAAAACCTTCTTTGAAAACTGTTTATCATTTACTATATTTTATGGCCTATAGGTCGATATGGGGGATAGGTCGAATGGCAGATTTTTGGCAAAAATCAAGCTTTAAGTATTATATTGGTCGAAGTGGAAGACAGGTCGATGTCGGCAAGAGATGGAAACGTGAATGGGAGAACACAAAAATGCATCGTTTATGTTTAATAACTGGTGCTAACACGATGGTAGCCTACTAAAATAATCAGAGTAATAGGCCTATTTTACTGTAGGAGTGATTGAAAAGCTTTATCATAACTTATATTACTAGGAGTGATTTGAAAAGCTTACAAGATGCATCTTTGTTTATCATAAATTTTATGTACATCACAATTAAATACTCTCATGTGTCACTGATTATGTAACACTTTACAAAACAACTTCACTATCCTTATGTGAAGGTACCAGTGTCAAAGTGTCATCATTAAAATTCTTTAAAACTGTGCAAATGTAATAACACTACGCGACATCAATCCTTGTAACTTATTCTTGATTTGAACACACATTACGGCCTAAAAGTGTATTATGTAGCTAGGCCCCTACATTATCAAAAAATGTTAAATACTCAAGGAATTGCAGTGTTAAATATTTTAAGATAAGTATGTAACACACAACTTTTTTTCCGTAAAATTTTCCCAAATATCAAAGCTTAGAGCCACAAGATGATCCTTATCAGTCCTGAAGGTCACTCTTTTCCCCATAATGACACCATTTCCAGTGAACACAGCTTGAAAATATGAATGTCCTGATATTTGTTAGTATATGCATGAATGGAAATTTTTTGTGCCTTTGTGGAATGAAAATAAGGGAATCATTTCATTTTAGAAAAAAAGTTTGAAAACTGTTTTCCGGTACAAATTTGCACACGGGGCAACCATTGACTGTTTCTTTTCTTATTTTCCGCTGCCAACAGAACATTTTTATTACACATGTTGCATCCTGTTTCTGAGTACAGTCTCTGGAATCCCAAAAGTCCCCAATCAACTGTTATTCCTAACTTGACAAAATCATTATCTTTTTTTTTTTGTCACTTGATTATGAACACAGTGCATTACGCAATACACTTCTTTCACATCACATTTAATCATTCTATTAAGTGTAAATACATATGCCTCTGTGACGCTTGGAGTAGTTGGTACAACATCACCTACATTACATTCAGTTCTTTGAAAAAAATGTTGACGATTACGATGTTAAAATTGGGGAATTGCAGATACAAAGTTAAATATTTCATGTAAATATGGTGATTCAATCCAATTAAGTCGATGCAGTGTAATAGGTCGAGGTCACAACTTTCAGATAAAAAAATATCGATCCTATAGGCCGTAAGTTCTGAACGACCAATAACCTTTCATAGCTTCGTGGAAAACTTATAATGTCCTTTATTATACACATTTCACCTTGCAGTTAGAGCAGATAATTCAAATGTAAATATTGAGTTTTTTCGTAAAAATTAATAAATCCGCGGATAATACAATAATCCTGAGGTTTAGGTTATCCAGGAGTCCAAAATATGAACTTATCAGGACCAGTACCTTTCTGGTTTTTATTTCTTATTTACTTCAAACAATAAACTGATGGAGATTTATTGCAACACCCGGTGTTAAACAATTTTTTCAGTTCAAGTGTGATTCGCTGTCTGCCGTAAAATAATCCAGTTTTAATTGCTATCAAAACCAGAAAATTCATCCTCAGAGGAGAGAACCAAAACACAATATTACCCGAGTTTCCATTAAGTCAGTGAACAAGTCAGAAATCTCGTTTATAATTTGAATCATTTTCGCCTAACTATTACAAGATAATGATCTCACCTGTCGGCACTTTAATTGGCCTTCCCCCTATAAGTAGCATTTTCCATTATTGAAATGACTCAAAAAGCGTCATCATGGGCCAGTACCCCTGACTTAAAACATGGGCCAGTTTTTATTGGTCCGACTACCCTTAAATTTCCCTAACTTAAAACACGGGCCTTCCCCTTCCTTAACTTAAAACATGGGCCTTCCCTAACTTAAAACATGGGCCTTCCCTAACTTAAAACACGGGCCTTCCTCTTTCCTAACTTTGACAAATACAGAAATATGTCGCTCATAATCAAAGCCATACCAGATGTCAATCTTGGCAAGATGTAATCACTATTTAAGTAATAATCCCTACATAAAGAAGTGGTTCTGAACTGGTAAATATGTAAACATATACTTACAATCTTTATAACATAGGGAGATGTCTTTTCAACAGGTGCTGTTATGTCATCTGAAGCTGTAATTTGTAAACAGAAGAGTAATTATGAATAAATAGAAAATATTTGCCAATTGTTTGATGATTAATAAATTGATTACGCTGAGTTAGGCAGAAGAATACATATTCAGCACAAGTGCGTAAATGTTGAAGTTTGTCAGCAGAATTCAATTTAGTTTGTATCTCATAAAAAGTGAAACCACGCAATTATTTAAAACAATAAATGAAATGACCGTTGTGCTGTATCTATTTCAATCACTGAAAGAAATAATTACAAGACACTGAATTTTTTTTCAACAAGTTTACAAAATGTTTGTCTGAAACCAATCAATTTTTACTGCTAAAAATTCCAAGATTTGCTACAAATTTGTGAAATAAGTAAAAAGTAAATAAAAATATATATAATGGGAGAAAAATAATTTATCATGAGTAAATCCAAGTGGAAATAGGTAATTCCTTGTCCCTGCCTGAAATATTCAACACTTTTGGTGAGAATTCCCTAACCCAAAATATGGATACTCATGATGGGTTCTTATAATCTGTATTTTGAAATCAAAATCCTGAAAAATTATGGAAATTCTGTATAACCAAACAGCTCAGCACATGTCCATAAAGTACTTCTTAAGAAACTCAATACCTGCAAAACTACAACATAAAACTGTACAAAGTGGTCACCTGTATACTATGATCACCTTTCTTGATATTTACCTAAATAAATTAAACCAAATCCACCTTTTCCAATCTCAGTACCAAGATGCCAATGTTTCTTTCTAAGATCTTGTAAAATTGTGCCATTATCAAAAGGATCTGGTAGCTTTGGTCCTTTTGGAGCTCTTGGTTTCCTTGATCCTACAAAACATGCAGACAAAATAAAATTAAAGTACTGGTATTGCAAAAAAACATCAATGAATAGAATAAAATGTGTACAAGACTATAGCATGGCAAACATGGTACATGTAATATCGTACATGTACCCTAAATGGCTTTATCTAAACATAGACACAATTTACAGTTAAATAAGAATGTTACACAAATCAGTTAGTAATGTCGATACTAGAGCACCATTTACATGTATTTGGTATAGTGGAACCTGTTTTGAGAGACCACCTGTCTTGAAATATTGCATTCATAGAATAGCGTAGTTTAACAATTTTTTCAGTATAACCTCCCTTGGGAGGCCACCTGTCTTGAAAGACTACATTTTTATGACAGGTGGGGTGGACTCTAAAAATAGGTTACACTGTCATTATATAGATTTAGATGTATGTGTTTTGAAATAGTAATGAAAAATATATATCTTTAAAAGTTTTAGAGTTCTTTTCTCATTCATTAAAAAAATATGTTTATTTATATTCATTTATCTTCAAATATAATTCACAAGAATAAATCTTTTATACCTGAAGCAGCTGAACCTGCTTTGGCTCTTGGCATTATAACTTCTGTTTAATAGATCTGAAAAAAGATTTAATAATGCACTTGTATAATCAAGGACTTAAATTGAAATAAGATTATGTCAATGGTAGTGCGTACTTTAATACAGTTTGTTAATCTAGAACCTTTCTGGTCACATGTGCAACTGAAAATTGTAAACAGTGACTAAACCTTAAAGTAACTCGCCATTTGTCGAACATAAAAGTAAGCCTGCCAAGTCACTAAAGGGTTTTGACCAATCTGAGTCAGTAAATCAGGATGTGTACTTCTTGGATTCATTTTGAATAATTAACCCATTTAAAAGTAAAATTCCAGAAAAGTTATGTAATATTTGACATTTTTACCAAAGGAAACAAACAATTTAAAAAGAAAGCGTTGTATTAGCATTCAAGGATTATCCTTAAGTTTTATCTTATCAATTAATGAAAAAGGTACAATATGAAGATAAAAACCTTCAGATAAATATTTGGGTATGCAAATATTTTGGTAATAAATGTTCAAATCCCAATAAATAAATAAATAAATAAATCAAGCCTTTGACTTTAAGAATTATCATACTTCCAAATATTTAGCAATCAAACTGAGATTATATTTCTTTCAGGTAAGTCTAGTTATTTATTTTCTGCATTCCAAATCCAACTGTTATATCAGATTCAGAATTAAGTATATTTTAAAATTTGTTATAACAAATTAAGAATTAAGAAATACTAAATTTTAAACATTCTAATATAACACAATGACCATAACATCATTTTGAGTCTCCCAAGTTGTGTGTGTGTACATGCATAGGCGTCGGAGCCGGGGGGGCTAGGGGGGGCTTAGCCCCCACACTTTTTTTGCAAAGATAGGCATAGGTGTTGAAAATTGGGGCTGAGCCCCCAAGACGTTTCTGGCGTGTGTGTGTGTGTTTTAAGTTGGTTTAGCCCCCCCACTTCTGGCGTGTGTGTGTTTTAAGTTGGTTTAGCCCCCCCACTTTCAATTTGCTTCCGACGCCTATGACATGTATATATTACATGTATTAAAACTTCAAAATAAAGCCTTTATCTATTCCTTATAAATTTCAAAGTTGACTTGAAAATTAAAGAAATGTGATATATATATATATATCATCCCAGAGGGATTAACTGAACATGTAAACTGTTGATGAATGCCTTCGCCCTCTCCATAGGTTTACCTATGTATTATTTATAGACGTCGAAAGCAAATTGAAAGGGGGGGACTAAACCAACTTTAAACACACACACACGCCAGAAACGTCTGGGAGCTAAGCCCAAATTTTCAACACCTTTGCCCAAAAAATGGGTTCCGACGCCTATGCATTTAAACTACAAATAGAAGGAAATGGATCACTTTCGAAAATTTATGCCTTTTGAAATGACGAATGTAGAATGGTTGTACTTCTACTTTCATTTTGATCAAAGCGGGCATTCCAACTTAACAATTATCAATATCAAAATCGTCCGATCGTAAATTCAGTCGCCTCGGGCGAACGGGCACCCGTTAATTTCAACCCCTGATTAGCCCTAGTTATTTACATGTAATTGATTTGGAGCTTATGACTTACTGTATTTTGAATAGTGGTATCAAACCGACTTGTTATTGTCCCCAGTTCTTGGGATTAATTTGAAATTTTCAAATGAAATGGATGACAAGATGTGAGATGCTGAGACTGGGTTGAGTCTTGAATGCAACTTGCAAGTTTATGGACAGATAGAAAAAACTAAAATCACATACGACTCGTTATCAACCTGTATAAGTAACAAATCCTGTTATTTACATTTAGCTAAAGAAATCTTACTCGATATCAAACTGTTTAAATTCACAGCTCCTTGCTTTCATTGACGCGCTTTCCTCTCTACTTCCGGTAGTATTTTGAATGTTTCCGCCAGAGAAATAATGATTTGTTTTAAAGAATATGATTGGTTTAATTATTCATGTCATCCAATCAAAATCTGTATTACTTACGTAGTTTAGTCGAATTATCATGCGCCTGCGTTGAATAGAAAATGGACGATGGTTGACTGGAAGCTGACGACGTAATAATTTTAGTCAAATTTATTCTCATGCACATCGAAATTCTTTACTAAACAACACACAATGCTAAAATAAGAATGGCGGAACCTGAAACATTAGCTGTCGATCAGGACAGCACAGACTTTACACATGATCAAGTGAGTGGAGCAGATGGAACTGCCCCCTCGGATCAAGAAATTGATATACAGGAAGTAAACAATTTAGAAGAAAACAGAGTTGATACCAGTTTAGGTGAAATAGAAGTCTCGAAATCAAGTGACGTACTTGAGAAGACAAAGCCTGACGTAACCTTAAAGCGCAATGTTAGTTTTCCAGTGGACTCGCCTGTTACCGGTAGTTCGGAACCACCAGATCCTTGGAAAAATGGTAATGTCTACTAATACAACTTTCAAGATTACTTTACTTTGTGTTTGTCGGTTTGTGACATTTAAGTATGGAAATGAATTATAAAGTCTATGACAATCAGTACTGTTTATTTCAGAAATAGGAAAATGTCTTCTCATTTATTCCCAAAATATCGCAAAATACTAAGAACCATTTTTTTGCATGATTAAAAGAAACATTTTGTAAAAGACATTTCTTGCATAATCAAAAATAGAAAGGGTAACCCAAATTACAGATAAGACCACTTGTTACTGAAAAGACCATTAATATTGAATACAAATATGTCTATTTGGTATAATATCATTATCTTCATGATATTACACAACTTTTGATTTTTAACCCTTTGAAATAAAGTTTTTGATAGTTTGAATCTGACTTTGTTACAACATTATATATTCTTTCATTACAATGGGGATGCACACTATATTGCAGATGACACTGAAGGACAATAAATTAACCTTGAGTGGTATACGATGCTGTCCGATGGAGTTGTGCATTTACTGGTCGATTTACTTATGGTTAAAACCACAATCACATCCACAATTTTATCAAAACAAAAGATTACCTTATAATCATTCAAAACATATAAAAATTAATTTTAAAATTCTGTTCTAACATTAATGTAACTGCAAATAAATACCAACTAACTGTTTGAAAAGGCTGCTGGTATGTCCGATGAAGTTGCGCAGTGAATATGACTGGGTTGTTTACCGTTTACAACAAGGTCCAATAAATATGGTGATCTTTCTATTTGAAAATATACCGATTGCATCATTTCACAATCACAAGAGGCTTGCAGTCGATCATCACGGCTGCGTTTGGATAAATTAATCTGCTCTGACCATTTAAACCAACAAAGAGCATCTGAAAACTTGACCTAGTTTCTGCTGCTTTAATATATTCATACTGCAGTAGACCTTTCCAGTCAAAACATTACGTTATGGCATGACCGATTTGAGTAATATTCAATTCTTTTGGTGAAAATAAAAAAATCACAACCTATACTGATAAAATGCTTTTAGTACATACTAGTTTTCTTTTCTTAGAACGAATCTTCTGAAAATCACAGGATAATTTTCTGCTTTACAAGACGGAGACGTCTTCCGATAAAGCGGAAGTGAAACTACGTCATCGAAAATTGAGCTGCACAACTCCACAGGACACGTAACTCCACTGGACCCAACTGTATCAATGAACTTACTTGTTCATTAATTAAGGATAATTAATATTGAATTTGCGCACGATTACATCTTTACTAAACACAATGTTAATTGTCAGAAGAAGTTTGAGCTACAAAAAAAATAAGATAACAAAATGCCACAATGTAGTGTATATATTTGAGTTTATTTAAGCTCTATCTTCCTGAATATTTATTGTCACTTTAAGTGGTTTTTTCCGTAATTGTGTTTTCGGTTATTCAGGTTACCAAAATAGAAGTATAATGTCAATCCTCTGAAGCATTAGGCCGAAATTCTGTCGTTCTTTTTAGTAAATAACAGTCTTTTTGGTTGTTCAGGTTACCAAAATAGAAGTATAATGTCGATCCACAGAAGCATTATGCCGAAATTTTGCCCTGATTTTAAGTCACTTTTTATTTTGGTAAAATTGGCAACAGAAGTCCCCCAACATACTTCATTTATCGTAAGATGCTGTGACATTTTCACATATCAATCTGTTTGACTATCCATTTCTCATCACTGTTGTCTGAAATTTGGGGATTTGCCAGTCTGATTTTTTTATTTTATTTTAAAAAATTCATAGGCATTAAGTTGTTATTTGCTGATCATGATGGCAAAAAGGTTAAAGGATGTGACATTCCATATAAGTCAAACCTTACTACGATTCAGATTGTCAATGGATTGGTAATCTAAAGCATAGTAAGGTTTCATTATTTGGAATATCACATTCTTTGACTGGTTTAACATTATTTATTCGGTGAGCACATAAGACTTCTTTTATGAATGCAAAATGGAAGGTAGGTAGCTTCTCAAATTTATAAACAGAATTATGTCATGGCACATCTTAATGCCTAGCTGGATTTATGAAAATAAAAGATCAGGTAGGCAGGGATTACCTAGGCTGTTTAGTTAGTCCCAGGGACCCACAAGAACAAAATTTTTTAGTCTCATTTTAGTTTGTGAGCTACACTGAGACAGAGTACTGGTTATAGGAAATTCATATGTTCCAAATATATACATGTAGATATTTCAATTTTAAAAAACTAGCTTATAACAAAATAATTCTAGACCAGGGCTTTTTCTATAGTATTCGGGGGGCCAAATTTTGGCCACATTCCCAATGCATGTGTTTTTTCCCAGTATGATGAAAAAATTCCCAATTTAATTTTGAGTTCATGACTGTAATGAAAAAATAATAATGTAAAGGGAAATGCATTTAAAAATATGCATTTAGATACACATGTATGCACACAATTTTTCCCAATATGACACAAATTCACATTAAGATACCCAATTGTGTTGGCAATGGCATTTTCCCAAAAATGACAGAAAAAGGCCTGTAGACATTTTTTTAAAGTCACGTGACTGTACTTAGCCTGCATTATATGAACAAGTGATTAGCGGTATACTGATAACATAGCTTTACAATTTTTAAAAAGCCAATCAAACTTGAAAGTCAATGAAATTCAAGAAAATACATGGAAAAAAGACACATTTCCAATTTCAGGTTAAATTTTTTTTCGGAGTTGTGCATCCATAGGGACTCATTATATTCCTGTTTTGTATCCTAAAAAGATTCTATGTGTCAGAGACGCAGAAATCATGTGTACAGGGAAACCATGGGTAGGCCTAGTTTACATTGTTTTATATTTGGAATTGTTGTCAACTTGTCATAATAAATACATGGCAAATCCACGGCCTTGCAGGAGAAATTGTTTTAACATTCACAACATTAAAAAAACAAACTAGATGAAAGATTACAGATCAAAATTATGCAACAACATGCCAAAGTTATCGTACTTTTATTCAACCATGTAAATAAACAAAATTGGATAATACATAAGTTTTCCAGTTTCTGAAGTTAGCCGCACAGCCAGTAAATCCTATTTTGCATGGCCAGGGGCAATCTAATTAAAAACCAATTTGTAATCACTCCTGTTTTCTGATATGTCATGTATAGGAACAAACAATATCCGCTATGGGGTCACGTGTGGATGACCTCGTAGATGTGACAAGTGTGTCATTTTCTACCAATGGAAAAGCGACTTACATAATCTTGTAAGTGATCAAAATGGCAAAGAGATGTAATCATTTGTAACAACACTGAATACACAAAATACCATAGTACGGAATTATATTCATAACCCTAGATGGATTCAAATCTCAAAAGATATTTCAGTGCGGACTGACGGTTTTCTTTATTATAAAATGAATAACATCTCTTTGCCATTAATTTTTATAAGTCGCACGAAATTGATCTTGAAATTGCTTTTGAACATGGGGAATTTATTTGCATTTAAGTTTTAAAGGCCATCTGTAAACTTATTTGTTCTGTACCTACCCATGAGAATGTGTACACGGACCCGTTTCCTCTTTTGAGCGTAGGCAGTCTATCTCAGTTACCGAGTTAGGCCCATGCTAATTTCTGTTGAAACACTGGGTAATAACATACATGTATGAATATGCTGTGACATAAAATTCTCTGATTTTACCCAGTGTTTCCACAGAAATTAGGCCTATAATGTTGACCATGTTGTTGTGTTGCCTGATTTATATGTCACTTGAACATAACAGCGGAACAGACAAACGGTATGGTTTTATCTGGAACATTTTACCATCTTTTTTTAATGCTTACTATACTGACTTACTGACAGTAAATATCGAAGGCCGACCATGCTTGAAAGTGGCAGCCATTTTTGTTTTGAGTCCAACTCTTAAGTTTCGAAACCCATATCGTACATTTAACTCGGAATATGGCAAAATCCAAATTGTATCGTTGGCATATCGTGAACATGAAAAAATGAACCATAGACCAAACTGTGCCAAATAGACCACAATAAATTATCAGCGCTCTACAATGCAACCAAATCACTCGCAAATGCGACCATTTTTTAGATTTTGGCGAGTGTTTATCTTCATTCAGTCGCCACATTGCGACCAGTTTTTTCCCCGAGCCGGAAATCAAAAGTTTGTCCGTTTTCACTGTGAAATTACATTATCGAAATCATGGTCTGTTATGCGCTTAACAACAACCAATTTGGTTATTCGGTTTCGATAAACTAGAGCATCTAACTCACGTGGATTACTGTATAAAAACACGTTGTATCGCTTTCATGTTTTCGACTTGAAATTTTCCTAACAGCACACGATGGCATTTTCTTTTCTCGGTCGATTTCAACAGAAGCATCATTAGACACTAATCATTAGACACTACTAAGTTTAAACGATCTTGGTTAAAGGGATACTGGAACCGAGTTATGGCTAGTGTTCGACTAGGCCGAACTTTTCTGCCCCAATTTCGATTTTAATTTAAGCGATTTTTAAGTGGTAAAATCAGGGCAGAAAGTTCGGCCTAGTGTTCGACGAGGAGGGCAGGCAGACCACAGCCTGATTCCTTTGGGGATTCTATCGTGGCCGTTTTATCGTGGGGCAACACAATAAAACGGCCGCTACAGAATCCCCAAAGGGATTAACCACAGTCGGAACTGGACATTTTATCTGTAAATCAAAATCGAGAGTCAAACATCCGATTGACGGACAAACACCTATAAATTAAAGAACTTTATAGGTGTTTGTCTGACGATCAGGTCACGGGTGTTGGACTCTAGATTTTAACTTACAGACAAAATTTACAATTCTTGTGTGCAGTCTGTTTTGTAAATTCTGTCGAAAAGAAACTGGCGCTAAAAATTATAAAAAAAGTTTAAGGTTGCCTCAATATTAGAGCAACAAAAATATAGGCATATAAACACTCCTGGATTGAAAAAAAATGTACAAAAAGGTGCAGTTCATAACCTTCTTTTTAAATGGATTGAAACAATAAAATGTTACATCAACTTAGAAAATTAATATTTTATTTCATTTCTGTATTTTCATCCAGTGGATTTTTTATGAACACACACACACATTTTATATATATATATATATATATATATATATATATATATATATATATATATTATATATATATATATATATTGGCAAGTAAAAGTTCCTGGCTGGCTAGTAAAATTTCTGGTTCACTGGCCAAATGAAGAGTGGATTTTTTTTAGTGTTGTAGAGCCCTGATTATCCTACAGTATATCCTTGCACCACTAGAACAAGGCAATGATGAATGTGTGTGCAACTTGCTGTTTTACAAATGCAGGAAAAACATTCATGAGGAATATCGGTATATCTAATCTCAAAAGGGCAACTCTTTTCCCACATAAATGATGTCACCCACAGC
Organism: Atrina japonica; assembly: GCA_030159075.1. Classification (NCBI taxonomy): domain Eukaryota; kingdom Metazoa; phylum Mollusca; class Bivalvia; order Pterioida; family Pinnidae; genus Atrina; species Atrina japonica. The sequence goes on along the minus strand of BROG01000101.1, from coordinate 684,935 downwards.
TTTATAGTTTTGATGTCAGATCAATGTATTTAATTAGAACACTAGCAGTACCAGAAACAGAAAAAGTCTCCAAAATGTTTCATTTCATTGAGTATGTATATGTGAAGGGTGACTGGTGACATGAACACATGTCTATGAGTTCGTTTTTTAAACATATAGTAAAATCCATATAACCTGGCAGGGTGTAGTCTTGTGAACCCTTTTTTGACCTGGACAAGTTTAAATTTTAGGTAATAAATTATAAGTGCTGCAGTAATCATTCCTACTTCAGTACTTGTAACCATACATAAAAGAGTATCTAGTGAGGAATAAAATGTTTTTCCTGTGCAGCTTGTCATAACCAAAAAGTGAGTAGAATCATCTGTATCATAATCATTCAAAAGTTACTATGCCCCACCATCTTATGCAAATCGGACAATGCCATTAAATTCTGACATATCAGATTCAGTGTTTTAGGATCTCTGAGTAATTGACCTATGGCAAAGGAAAGATTTGATTGACACATACAATTACAATGTAGGCCATTTTGTTTTGTATGCATAACAAAAATGAGAAAATTGGGAGGATTTCATTCATCATACTGTTACCTGGTATCAGGATAAAATCATCTGAAACTCAGAGATATTCATTTTTCCAAACATTTCAAGTATCGTTGTATTAGTTATCTTAGCAGGCTTTTTAGATGTGTTCTGATGTACTACATGTATGTAGATTTTCACATTCAATGTGGTCCCAAAAGATAGGTGACCTATCAAAAGAGGTTTTATGTAAAGAATTATTTAATTGAATGGTTTTCAACAAAATGTGGTCCCAAAAGACAGGTGGTCTTTCATGACAGGTTCCACTGTAATCTGTACATTCAAACACACACACACATAAACACATGCACGTAAACACACATACACACGTAAACACACATACACATAAACACATACACATAAACACATAAACACACACCTACACATGTAAACACCTACACATGTAAACACACGTGTGTGTGTGTGTGTGTGTGCCTGTGTACATATTAATTGGTTTACAAAAGTGTGGGCAAGATACAGACACTATCGATATATATAGATATATTCTTGACAATAAAGTCTAGACTGGTAGTTGTTACCAAAGTGTGTTTTGTAATTAATGATCAATAGATCATTGCAACCATCACTATATTCTTGACTCTGTATATTATACTCACTTACTGGTATATTGTAGTTTTCTTTTAATGTGATTGTCATTAGTGGCCTTAATCGGATGTTCTAAGCAGTGGACCCTTGTCATATTATGTTTTTTTTGTTGTTGTTGTTTTTCAATTGATGTTGATGTCAGCTATCATCAGAGTTTTTGTTAGTCTTTAATAAATTAAATTTTTTTCCATTTTATTTCTACTTTTACTATTTGTACTTGATATACAACAACAAATTTAGAGCTATGCACAGACATGAAAAATCTTATATTCTGACAAATTTGTGAAAATAAGGTCAGGTCCAATGTGGTATTCAAACATGTACATGTATAAAAATAGTAATGTTGAGTTGATTAATTGCAATTGAAAAACTGCCAAACCTGGGTTTCTCAAGCAATTTTCACAAAATATATAAGAATATAAGAATTTTTATGCCAGTGTTATCTCTCTTTTGTTTTTGTATGCCAATCTATTTGCATATGTAATAGACTAGTTTTAAAAAAAATGAAAATTTAGAAAATATTTTTGAAAAAAACACAGCTAAAGCCCTAAAATAAAATGAAGGCCGATTGTTATTGATACATGTAGTTCAGTGGTTAAACAACAGAGTCCAGTTTTCTTAAATGTAAATACAACTTCAAGTACTGTTGTCTCTACAGTAGTCTTAGGATCATTGTGACATTTTCTATGTCATTGGGTCAAAAGTCATGGCTATAGACACACAAATATTGATAAGCAGACAATGAGAGTTGCATAATTGCATAATTTGTGAGCAGGTGGGATTAGTACAAAATGTAGAAACACAGTTATTATGAAAGGGTCAATTGCCATAAATTTTCTTAGGATCAGTGTATGTGTACATTACATAACAACCTATTATGGGTGTGCTAAGAGGACTTTCCTGTAAGTAGTGAAGTGTGACTATTTCAGACTAGGACAAATAGTGCAATGCAATAATTTAACTTTTTTAGCATACTGTATATATTTTTAACCACAAGGGACAGAACTTTCATATTTCACATATAGATTCCCTATGACCAAAGCTTTCATTTGGGACATTTGACCTTTTGACCTTGAACTTTGACCTACTTTTCAAAAACTTTGACCTCAGCTGTATCTTTTAAACCATAAGGGATGGGGCTTAGATATTTCACATATAGATTTCTTAGGACCAAAGCTTTCATTTGTTACCTTTACATTTGACATAGTGACCTTGACCTAGGACTTTGACTAACAGTTCAAAATTTTTATCCTGAGCTAAAGGAATCAAAATGCTTACTGGTTGTTTGACCGTAATACCTGACAGCTATGGGTCAAATACCTATTTTGAAAATTTACACCCATTTCAGCAAGCTTTGTTGTCTTCTGACAACTCATGTTTTTTATGCATTTACCACTGCATTTATTTATTAATTTTTTTCGTTATGATTCAAAGTCTATACCTATAAATTTGGAAATTTTTTCATCACATTTGAATTTTTAATTGGAAATGGCTGAATATCAGCCCTGTGGAAACTACAGAAAAAGGTCTGACAAATATTTATCTGAAATCTCAGACAAATTTCTAGTGAATTGATGAATCCTGTTACAGTCCTTTTGTCAATGATCGTTTTAGTGTTTATTACATGTAAGATTGACATGCAACAGGTGCTGAAAATACTCATGCAAAGATACAGCATTTCATTGTTGTAGAAAAAAGTGGCAAAGTCCCATATATGTAGGTAGGGGGAAAAAACTCCAGGGATCTTAGGCTTAGAATTAAAAGCTGGTTACAATTAGCACTTTTGTTTCATTAGAAAACATTCACATTTTCCCAGTTTATTTTTAAAATGATACATATAAAATTGGAAAGATCTCCAAGACCTGGTTGATTAAAAGAATAAATTGGATACATTTACACTGAATATATACATCAAGGATTTTCCATTCTTTTGGGAATGGGTCCTGGGCCTCTTGAATTGGGAATCTTAGTAACATTTTATTGAAATTGGGAAATCTAGAAATACACTAAACTATGTGAAAATACTAGAATCCCTTTAAATTCATTGCCATTTGACTTCAATTGGGAAATTTTGGCTGCAAATTGAGGAAAAATGCATTGTTTTTGCATTGGGAATGAGGCCTTATTTTGGTCCAGTATGATGGAGTGGAAAATCACTGAACATTGATTACAATTGTGTATACATACACAATGTACAAATACCATATTACCGGTACTGGTATATGCAGTCCTTTCAATACTATTTGTAGTAGGAGACATGCAAAGAAGCTAATAAAAAGGTTGATATGCATGTAGCTGAACTTTGTAGCTAGATAAAAATCATTAATTTTGTTCTGAATAGAAAAGAAAGTCACCTTCGACTTTCACTGCTTTTCATGAAAATAGTTGACAAAGTCAATCAGCTGTCGTCCTCTGTTGAAAGAGCTGTTTATGTTTATGCTGCATCAATGCATGAACATTGTACACTTAAATATAGTGTACATAAATTCTTACATGTACATATCAACAGTTGTAAGTCTGTGTAGTAATACTAACAAGTAGAGTAAGACCCAGTGGATATTTTTCATCAATTTATTTTTTAGATCAGATTACATAGACCATAAAATAACATGGGAGCAATCTTTCAGGTTACATGTACATAGAGGTTACAGCAAATACAAATCATGTAACCTCCTTTTCTTTCTCGATGAATTTCATTTTTAAGTCTTCATTATTGCTGTCATAACCAGTAGGTTACTGTCAATCCTTTTAGCTTAACCTGTAAATCTTGTAAAAAGGTCACAAAGATTTCTGTTATTTTGCGACCTGATTACATATACATTTGTACAAATGTATAGCACGTAATGTTTTATAGTTTGTATATGTACATATACAGTGTACTGTGATTTTGTTTATCAGTATTTCCTACACTACAGTACTGCGTTTTTAGTACATGTAATTTCTTTCATGCAGTGTACCAGTAGACTGTATAAAAGGTCTCTAATTTTGTTATTATAAATAATAGACAGATAAATTATATCATACATGTATAACTCACAAGTTACAAGTGTAGCTTCATTTCAAAGTGAAAATGCTATTAATAAAGAGAATATTGTTTGCTAATTTTGGAGTGTATTCATTCAGTAAATGTAAATACTCAATTTTCACTTACATTGTAAGTACTTAAGTAAATTAATATGCCCTTAACTCACCACAACACAGGAAATAGCACGATAACAGTGTGACAATTAATAGATATATGTACATTTATTCCCTGACATGTACATATATAAATAGAAAATTTCAAGTACACATGTACTAGGTATTACTATTAGTGAACATTGTCAGTCTCTGTCACTGTAAATGAACATTGTCAGTCTCTGCCACTGTAAATGAACATTGTCAGTCTCTGCCACTGTAAATGAAAATTGGCAGTCTCTGCCACCATAAATGAACATTGGCAGTCTCTGCCACTGTAAATGAACATTGGCAGTCTCTGCCACTGTAAATGAACATTGGCAGTCTCTGCCACTGTAAATGAACATTGGCAGTCTCTGTCAGTAAAAATGAATACATGTATTATCAGTAAAAATGAACATTGTCAGTTTTTTGTCAATAATATTAATATTTGTTGTTGTTGTTGTTGTTTTTTAACCGAAAGATGTCAAAAAGCTCTAATCATATCCTAAATAGTTGTCTTTGAAAATCTGAAGATGTCAAAAACCTCTCACCATATATTGAAAAGTTGACTTTTAAAACATAAAGATGTCAAAAACCTCAAATCATTTCCTGAAAATTTGTCTTTTTAAGCCTTTAGTTATACAAAGCTCATAAAAGTATGTAAAACAACAATAAGGCAGCAAAATGTCAAATTTTACCAATGATGGCCTTTTGAATTTGGCATGAATTATATGACTAGGTGTTATAATAACATAATATATATAAAAACAGGAACTTGTTGATCTGGTTGAGAGGCCAGCAAATGCATGTAAGGCAGTTATTATAGCAAAAAATATAGTGCAAAACAAGGAACCAGTTGACACCTGGCTAGCAAATGCATACCATATATTTATAAAGTCAAAACTAAAAATAAATTTTATAAATGTGCTTCAAATGAACCACCAAAATAGTAACATGTATCATCTATACACTACATTGAAGATGGAAACTGACTGATCCCAAAGTGATCAATGTATAATTGTACATTTGTAAAAATGCCATTAATGACAAAGCTAATTCAATACAAGTTTGTTGTTGATTTTACTACAAAGAAACTAGTTCTTATCAAGTTGTTCCTGGAAATCAATAAGTGCTTATTTTAATAGAATCAGCTAAACATTCACTGATAAAAAAAGTTTGTCTGATTACATGACTTTTCATTAGACTCAGTACTGTGATGTTATAAATATTGATGTACATGTAATTCTATAGACAAATCTGTGTTATGTAATACATGTACATGTAATTCTATAGACAAATCTGTGTTATGTAATACATGTACATGTAATTCTATAGACAAATCTGTTATGTAATACATGACATACATGTAATTCTATAGACAAATCTGTGTTATGTAATACATGTACATGTAATTCTATAGACAAATCTGTGTTATGTAATACATGTACATGTAATTCTATAGACAAATCTGTGTTATGTAATACATGTACATGTAATTCTATAGACAAATCTGTGTTATGTAATACATGTACATGTAATTCTATAGACAAATCTGTGTTATGTAATACATGTACATGTAATTCTATAGACAAATCTGTGTTATATAATACATGTACATGTAATTCTATAGACAAATCTGTGTTATATAATACATGTACATGTAATTCTATAGACAAATCTGTGTTATATAATACATGTACATGTAATTCTATAGACAAATCTGTGTTATGTAATACATGTACCAGTGATTAGGCATTCTCAATTACTCTACTACGTATTGCAAAAAATACATATATTAAGAAAAGGTGGTTCTTCATCTGACATACAAGTATATGTATCAGCGTGTGATGATTTTTTTTAGTCTTATTAAAGGATTAATTTCATTTCCATCCATGGATGTCAGAATATCAGATTTAGAAAAGATACATGTACCGGTAATATGAATTGCAGGTATGCTTATTCAGGGGTGACAAGTAACACTAGATGTGTAGGCTATAGCAGTTTTGAGTTTATTGTATCGTGGAATGGCTGGTGACTGTACAACAAAGTCTAGAAACTGCTGTGAGTGTTGTCATAATCTGTGTGTTGCTACTGTGTTCTCTTTAAAACTACCATAGTAGTTTTTCAGCTACAGATGCGATCATACATTTGTGTAAGTGTAGACCCACCATGAACTGATTTCTATTGATGTTTCATGCCTTTAGCAGTTTATGGAAATGACCACACAGGTCTCGCTTTCATAGAATTAGAAATACACTCGCACACACATACTTTTCGCTGATTTTATTGGCCAATATATGCTTTGTAATTTTTCTGAGTATTCAATACCATTGTGACCATTCAGGTTACTCACACCTTTGATTTTTATCTGTGTTACAAAATTGATCAAAGGACCACAAAAGGGTTTATGATGGCTAGGAAGATTGTGCAAATCATACATTTTGATTTATACTGACATATTTGTAAGTTAGATGAGCCTTTAGTGTAAGGGATAATATGAAAATGACTGGAAAGTATTGATTGTCAGTATGATGACGTTATCAAGACTTATGGCCAACTTCAGCAATTTCTTGTTGGTTTTGAGAATAAGACAGCTGTTTATACTAACACTGATGTGAACTATTGATAGTGATTAATATAATTTAACACCACTTTTAGCCTCATCATGGACAAACAAAATTTTGTGCAATCAGATTAAGATTTTACCATCCCTCCCTGAAGGCGGTATTTGATTGTTTTTCTCTGACATTGAAACAGTATAAAAAGAACAACTGCATTATTCATTGTTTACAAATTAACAGACAACAAAAAAAAATTTAAAAATAGTTCCAGCACTTCCAGAATTACGAGAATGGATTATATCGTATCTCACCCTTTATAACATATGAATTCATAGACAAATTGGTGTCAAGTGAGAGAAAATGCATCGATGAGAAAATATGAGGGCAGAGATATATGCAATTCATTCTAGACCGGACTATTAGAGAAATACTGGTATATAGAGTTTTTTCTCAACAGGGAAAGAGCATTGAGGATAAGTAAATACAATGTAATGAACTCATCTGCCCATGCGGTCACATTCCCAAATCAATAAATAACATGGCCTACGGCCATAATTCAGGACTGAACCAAGATCATATTGCATGTAAAATTATTGTAAAATTTTGATTCTAAATCATACACCCCTGAAATTTGACAGTGGACTTAATCATTCTTTGTCAGGGGTTGATGTGTTATACCAGTAGTACAATGTAAGACAAAAACCAACAGGTTGATAAAATAATATTCTGATACATGTAGGCATATTAACATTTCTGTTTGTCATACATGTACTGGGAAATCCTCTTTGAAAATGAGAGGATTTATATATGTATGTGGATGATTTTGCAATCAATCATAGTAGGAATAATGATGATGTAAATTCTGCTACTGTGTTGGTAGTTATTGAGTAGTTTATTTTGTTGTCATTGGTCATTGATAAGATTTTCTTTTTGTTGGTATACATGACGTGATGTGTATTGACTCGGGCCTTTTTCTTTTGTCAGTTTTGGGAAAATGCCATTGGCAACACAATTGAGAATTTTAATATAAATTTGTGTCAAATTGGGAAAAATTGTTTGCGCACATGGAAATCTAATTGCAATGGAATCTCTTGTAATGCATTTCCTCTTACATTGATTTTTTTTTCTACCGGTAATTCATTAGGGTAGTGGCCTCGACTCCAAATTGGGAATTTTTTCATCAAATTGGGGAAAAAACTTTATTTTGCATTGGGAATGGGGCTGAATTTCAGCCCCGTGGAAACTAGAAAAAGGCCTGATAGTGCAACCATCATGGTCTTTAAAATAGTAAAACATCTTGCCTCAGTTTGCTTCCATACTTTACTGTACAAAGTTCCAAAATGTTTTGCTGAGAATGATCCTGTCATGCCTGTTTTAATTTAATTTAGACTCACTGTTTACATACCTGTACATGTGATAATATATCTGGCATGTGTGTGTGTATTATACATTGTATAATATAATATATTATCAGATATCATATCGGTATATTGTAGGTTGTAATATACCAGTATATGAGTATTGTAATCAAAAGCTGTTAAACAAAATGGTACATATATGTACGTGTAATTTGAATGTATGATAACACCTTATAATATTTTCTCAATTTATCTTTATCTTTATTTTAGTTACTAGTTGGACAACTCAAGATTTAATCAAGTTTTACAAAAGAGGTTGTGAACAAAATGGTGTCAAACCAATGAATAAAGTAATTCAGCAATTGCAGGTATGTTTATGGTGTGTGGGGGGAGAAATGGGGAGGAGAGAGGTCATTATGCCTCTTGATGTTTTACAAAGTTAAGGAAGAAAAGTTTGCTTGTGGTGCCCTTTCTAAGAATTATTTCTTGGCCTACACAAACAAAAACTGTATGATTAGTCACTGGTAAGATGCCTAGCACATCATATAATTTATACCAGTAATGATATGAGATATTTTCTTTCTTTGGGTTACCATAATGCATTTTCTTTTTAAACTGTTATATTTAAAAGTATAGTTACATAGTAGTAAGAGGAAATGTCAATTTGTGTGTGTTTTTAAACTCCTCTTACAAAGTTGCAAATTTATTTAATTGTTAGTTATTCTTTACAAATAGTGTCTCGGCCATGTCTTTGTAACAGAAGAACCTTGAAGGTTAATGATAGATAAAGAGTTTCTGATGACTACATTCTAAAATCTGACCCATGGTCAAGGAGAGTCTATGTACAATATAGGGACATGTATGGATATTTTATATTAGATTAACATACTTAAAGCTCATACTGTACATAATAAATTGCTGATAACCATATTACATTTGTAAATGACCAAGACCTTGACCCTTGGTAATTTCATAGTCAAATGTTTTAACCATGACTTGATATGTAAATCTACTTAACTCATCAACACCCAACACCCCTCACCCCTGGTACACCTGAAACTGCCCGCTAAGATTTCTGATGCTGTATTCCTGTAGCGCCCAAAACTATCCAATTTTAGTTTCATTTTCAACTTTGGGTATTTCCCTGTTACTACCGTAATCGGCCGTGTATAATCCGCATTTACGTATTATCCGCACCCCCCATTTCAGCATCAGATCTCGGAGAAAAAAGGACTTCGTGCGTATAATCCGCGTTGTCGGCGAGATTGATTATTATTGTGTATAAGTGCAGTATGACGATCGGAAATATTTTCAAAATTCGCAGATCGGTATTTGGAAGAAATAGATAAATATTTATTATAGATATATATATTCGAGATATTAGATAAGGGATATGATAAGCAAATTAATGATTTGAAATATCAAAACATCAGTCGAAGTCTTTGTAAAATTACATTCCGTTAATTACAGCGCAATCATTTGCTTTTGCTGGCATGGTAGCCTATATATTTAATTAATAGTATGTATTAGAACAACATTTGAAATAGATATTATTTTTGCGGAAATCGGCGACATAAAAGTTTGTAACAATTTTAATTAGCGGAGAGCACTTGTACACAAGCGATCTATATATCCAGAATACGCGTGTATAGCGTAATTATTGAAACAAAGGGATATATATACAGATCCAAGTATACTGTTGTCTGTTACACGCATCATTGATTATGAATGGAGACATATACTACAAACATTAATTACCTTGGTGTGGCATTGTGTTATTTTACACCCTTTATCATATTTTCAATTTAAAATTAACTCATCGTACTTACCTGTATAATTGGCATGTTCCATAACTTAGTACTACACTGTAGATGTACTGTAGTAAGAGAGTTACTGGTATATACCTTTTGTACGAAATGTGTAAAATAACATTCCTCCACAGAACAAAACACCCAGAAAACATTGTTTTATTTATTAATGTATAGTCATCGTCTCAAAACAAACAACGCAAAACTACATAATATGATATAAATGGGAAAATACGAAACTACAAGATACTACATATTTGCTCTTCCATTTAGCCCCCTCATTTACAGTTACAACATGGCTGTTAGCTTCGTCGTTCACCAGCGTGAAATAATTATTAGAATTCTTGTTGAGATTGTTCTATTTTTCAATAATAACAAAACTTCATGATGAAGATAAGCAACAGGTACTGTACTATTCTGTTTCCTCGCCAAACATCGCAACTAGGCTAGCCTTGCACAGGCACTTGCGTTATGCAATCCACCGATCACAACACCCTCAATCAAGGGATTGCATTACACAAGTGCCTGTGTAGTCTAGCCTATTTGTAAACTGAAACACACAAAAATAAAAGACAACAAGATTCATTTATTGATTTATTCACCGTCACTGTAGACATAAATGATGATATATACATTGACTCGTACATCGTTATTACGAAAAAACTTTGTCAGGCTTACCACCCACATCGAATCTCATGCAGTAGTTCCTGCGGAAAAAATGTCCTAAGATTCTGTAGTACTGTATTATCCGCACCCCCCTGCCTGAGACAAATTTTAGAGTGAAAAGAGTGCGGATTATACACGGCCAATTACGGTATTTTGAGAAAGGAAATCTCACATTTTTACGAGACTACAACATGATATCCTGTTATGAAAAACATGGCTGATTACAATTAAAATCTGTGGCTTTTCCAAGGGAAAAGATGAACTGAAATGAAATTTGAAGGGCCATAATGACAGCACAGTATGTGGAAGATTACTTAGGATATAAAAAAGATTTTTATATAGATATGGATAAAGAAATTGACTTTAAACTTCTCGATACTGATTCAAATCTCGGTGTTTTATCTACTTTGAACAAAATGATAATGATGAAGTATTGAAGAAGATATACGAAATATGTTTTAATTTTGCAATCCCGGACGGTGAATTAAACTGACTCAAAAATTTTTGTTCACAAATATCTCGGCAATAACAGACCAGTTTATTCCCTCACATTAAGAAATAATGAACTGTCATTGTTTAGAGAGTTTCATGAGAATTATTTGAACCATATTATCAAATTTTCAAATGATTATGCATGCCTCAGATGATATGCTACATGCAATAATAATTATCATGAAAGGATGCCAGTTACAAAAGAAGAAATGTGGAAAACATGTGAAATGAAGACTTATAAATAAAACAGTACAGTTTTGTTTCAGATTCTAATTGATATCTCAAGTTCTTTTTCAAAACCAAGTAAAATAAATTGTTAATTGTTGATTATTTCCTTATCTTTATATCATAACACTGTAAATAAAGTTTTTAAAAAGTCTTCAGGGATTACAGTACAGTCATGACATTACAGCAGGCAGTAATTATATACAATGTACAGTAGTAGTAGATTACAGTACAGCCATGACATTACAGCAGGCAGTAATTATATACAATGTACAGTAGTAGGAGATTACAGTACAGTCATGCCATTACAGCAGGCAGTAATTATATACAATGTACAGTAGTAGTAGATCACAGTACAGCCATGACATTACAGCAGGCAGTAATTATATACAATGTACAGTAGTAGTAGATTACAGTACAGTCATGACATTACAGCAGGCAGTAATTATATATAATGTACAGTAGTAGGAGATTACAGTACAGTCATGACATTACAGCAGGCAGTAATTATATACAATGTATAGTAGTAGGAGATTACAGTACAGTCATGACATTACAGCAGGCAGTAATTATATACAATGTACAGTAGTAGTAGATTACAGTACAGCCATGACATTACAGCAGGCAGTAATTATATACAATGTACAGTAGTAGGAGATTACAATACAGTCATGACATTACAGCAGGCAGTAATTATATACAATGTATAGTAGTAGTAGATTACAGTACAGTCATGACATTACAGCAGGCAGTAATTATATACAATGTATAGTAGTAGTAGATTACAGTACAGTCATGACATTACAGCAGGCAGTAATTATATACTATGTACAGTAGTAGATTACAGTACAGCCATGACATTACAGCAGGCAGTAATTATATACAATGTATAGTAGTAGGAGATTACAGTACAGTCATGACATTGCAGCAGGCAGTAATTATATACAATGTACAGTAGTAGGATATTACAGTACAGTCATGACATTGCAGCAGGCAGTAAATATATACAATGTACAGTAGTAGGATATTACAGTACAGCCATGACATCGCAGCAGGCAGTAATTGTATACAATGTACAGTAGTAGGAGATTACAGTATAGCCATGACATTACAGCAGGCAGTTATTATATACAATGTATAGTAGTAGGAGATTACAGTACAGCCACGACATTACAGCAGGCAGTAATTATATACTATGTATAGTAGTAGGAGATTACAGTACAGCCACGACATTACAGCAGGCAGTAATTATATACAATGTACAGTAGTAGGAGATTACAGTACAGCCACGACATTACAGCAGGCAGTAATTATATACTATGTATAGTAGTAGGAGATTACAGTACAGCCACGACATTACAGCAGGCAGTAATTATATACAATATACAGTAGTAGGATATTACAGTATAGCCATGACATTACAGCAGGCAGTAATTATATACAATGTATAGTAGTAGGAGATTACAGTACAGCCATGACATTACAGCAGGCAGTAATTATATACAATGTACAGTAGTAGGAGATTACAGTATAGCCATGACATTACAGCAGGCAGTAATTTTATACAATGTATAGTAGTAGGAGATTACAGTACAGCCACGACATTACAGCAGGCAGTAATTATATACAATGTACAGTAGTAGGAGATTACAGTACAGCCACGACATTACAGCAGGCAGTAATTATATACAATGTACAGTAGTAGGAGATTACAGTACAGCCATGACATTACAGCAGGCAGTAATTATATACAATGTATAGTAGTAATAGATTACAGTACAGCCATGACATTACAGCAGGCAGTAATTATATACAATGTACAGTAGTAATAGATTACAGTACAGCCATGACATTACAGCAGGCAGTAATTATATACTATGTATATTAGTAGTAGATTACAGTACAGTCATGACATTACAGCAGGCAGTAATTATATACAATGTATAGTAGTAGTAGATTACAGTACAGCCATGACATTACAGCAGGCAGTAATTATATACAATGTATAGTAGTAGGAGATTACAGTACAGCCATGACATTACAGCAGGCAGTAATTATATACAATGTACAGTAGTAGGACACAAATGAGTTATATTGCATCATCTCAGCATGAGCATATGAGAACCAAAAACTCAACTTTCCATGAATCAAGTTTTGTTAAAATAGGATAAATGATGAATTCTAGAGTTACTGAAAAAAACCTATAAATTTACTATTAAAGGATATAGAGTGAAAATAAAGTTTGCAAACTAACTGATTTATGTCCTACTACTGTGTGTAGTGTACACTGTATATTGCAGTAGTGAAAGGGTTAAGAGTACATGTATTATAAAACAGAAAAGTAAAATATATTGAAAGAATAAAGTCTAAGATGTAAAAAAAGCCAATGTAAAACTTTTTTTTGATATTAATAATAATTTATAGCACAAAACTCATTTTTGAGGTGTCTAAAACTAAGCATTCTTGATTATGTTTGCCTTTAAATGTCCTTGAAAAGTCCTTGAAAACTTAATTTTTGAACTCATGTGCCTGTATGAACCATGATATATGTACAGTGTAACTTCAGTTAAAAAAAAATTCCATGTAATACCACAGAATTTACAGATTTCTAGATCAATGGAATTTAAAAATCTGAAATAAGTATCTATTATGATAAAACCATTGTTTATGAAAAGACATGATTTACAATTAGATTCTCCTTGACATGTGGACTTGCAAAAACATTTAACATGAAATAAATCAAGTTTATAAGAGCCCATGAATTGATCATGATGTATTCTAGAATAATTTGAATTGGTACACCATGGAAAAAGTTCTCCTTCTAAAGTATTATAAACTGAGAACAAAATTGAATCTAATTCATGTGACCTTTTAAATTTGACGAATACATACCAGAGAATTGAGATAAAATGAAAATGGCCTATATTTTAAGTTAATAGCTGAAATATGCATTAGTGCATTACACAGAAAGTCAGAATGTGTAACTCAATCAATAGTTTAGAGGTGTGTCTTGTTTAACATGTAGACTGGTTTACCCATAATTTATGAAGTATCAGTAAGCAGTCACCAGTTTTGTTTGTTTTTTATTGTTCAAATGATGTTTTATGTTGCACTGAACAAATTTTCAGCGACCACTTTTTAATGATGAAGGAGAGAACACAGGGAGAGACCACAGGCCCCCCTGCAACTAAACGGGCCAACTTTCTCACAAAATCAGCTTATGTTCTAATGGGGTGCAGTATTGACCAGAGGTGAGAGACTTCATCATTAAAAGTGTGGTGCTCTAACCACTTGGCCACAGAGACCACCCCCTCCCAAAAGTCACCTGACTGAAAGTGACAGATCATGTGTTCCAGTAAAGAATGTGTTTATATTAAAGTCAATACATTACATTATTAAGATACCATATGCTTTACATGGGTTTTGTAGGGATACTGTATGATACTATGCTCACTACAGCGTCATGGAGACAAGCCACTTTACCTCAAACAGTGAGAAGTGATGGATCATATGCACATTTGATTCATCAGGGCAGTCTGAAAGTTTTTAAAAATTTAGGATGGCCCTTTGCCAAATGACAGTGAGAGTTATATATACATACATATTAAAACATAAATGAATTTATTTGGTTGTTGATCTTAAGTATCTCTTAACCACTTGAACCACTTCTAAGTTCAACATGTTGCCACTGTATTTATTATATGACAGTGTACATATGTACATGTGTACATATTATATATATATATATGAAAGACATTGTATAAATTATAAAGAGTAAATTTCTCTCAGTATTAATTACTTGTGTGTAAAAGTCTTCCTAAAAATGGCAATTTCTACCACTATTTTCTGTTTGTATATGTATCTTTAATTTGTGAGTGTCAACATAATCACAAATGTATTCTAAGTACTGGAAATCTTTGTATAATTATACAAAGATAAAAAGTTGTTGATTAGGTTTGAATTTTATTAAAGTTAAAAGCCTAAATGAAAATTATATGCTACACCAGTATTTCTTTATCAAGGATCAAATTTACATGTATCATTTCTGTCTTACTAGTGAGTTGGGCTAGTTGGTCACAAATATTACTGGCCCTATGGCAAATTCACTAGTCCCAAAGTGTTGCAACGAATTATCAATTAGGCGCATATTTCCTGAATCAGGACCAGAGTTATGGTACCTAAGTTATCTATTTTTGTGTTTTTTATTGTCATGAGTCAAAGGAACAATAATTTTCTTTGTTTGAGCTAAGAAAAAAGTTATAAAGGCTGATTAGGTAATTCTGGTGCACAATGTACTTTTATTATACACTTTCTGACTTTCATTGATCATTGTTCATGTATGTATTGTAATGTTTATATAGATTTTCTACTAGTCAACAGGACTAGCTGAAGCACAACCATGACTAGTCCACTACAAAAGTTAATAGTCTCAGACTGGTGGATGACTGTTAATTTTGAACCCTGTTTATAAGAAGTGATGAGTGCAATGAAACCTGTCTGAAGAGACCACTGTCATTAAAGACCACCTGTCTTAAGAGACCACTGTCTTTTAAGACCACCTGTCTTAAGAGACCACTGTCATAAAAGACCACCTGTCTTAAGAGACCACTGTCATTAAAGACCACCTGTCTTGAGAAACCACTGTGATTAAAGACCACCTGTCTTGAGAGACCACTGTCATAAAAGACAACCTGTCTTGAACGATCAGAAAATCACTTGGTTATTCTTTCATTGTGACCTCTCGTGAGAAGTCACCTGACTTGAGACCATTTTTATGGCAGGTTCCACAGTATACCCAGTTCTTATGCCAGTATCAGACTTATCATTTGTACTGGTACTTTGTATTGTACGATTCACTTAAGATGGCGGTGCAGAGTAACCTTTTCAGTTTTGATTGTCCTAGAGATGTTTGTTCTCACTCTATGGTTATGACAAGCTGCACAGGAAAAACGATTTATTTCTCACTGGATATGGTGACAAGTAAGAACCATTACTCTTGTCAGTGTTATTTTAATGCTACGCTTTATTACCTAGAATTTAAACTCGTCCAGGTCAAGAAAGGGTTCACAAGACTCCGCCCCACCAGGTTATATGGATTTTACTATACATTTAATTGTATTGATATTATAAATATAATAAATATTTTATCATTTCACTTGGCCTGGATCAGACTTAAGTTATCTGATTGTAAAGCTAAATACATTGAAGAATAAAACTATATCTGGTCTCTCGCTCTCATATTAGAGGAATATTGTGTTATTAAAGTAAAAAAAAAGCTCTGTTTCGTCAGAAAATAGTGAAGAATTATGTCATCACTTATTTATTATTAATGTAGTTTGGGAAAATAGGATATTTTGTTAAAATGTCAACAAATGGTAATGTATTTTCCATTTTAGTATTGTATTTCTAAAAAGAAAATTACTGTGATGCAATCCATATGATATACTGGGTAAACTATTTTATGTTTTGTGATGTTTAGAAATAAAATGTTCAGTTTTTTCTGATGAAGCATTTTTTCATCAATTATGTTTTGGGGTTTATTTAAGTTATGAGTAATTTTTTTCAGAAAGTATTTAACAATCATGAATCGATGATTTATCAAAATATGGTCACACAATAATATGGAAAATGAAACAAAACGATTATCTTCGGAAATGTCTATAAGTTGTGCTGAAAGAGTGATTGGTGCCAGATATAAATAAACACGGATGAGCATTTTATTCTTTTAAAGAGATAAATAAAGGTTAGTAAAGGGGCATTAGCTGTGTTTACCAAAAAATGATTTGTGATTTTTTTCTACTTTTAGTACTTGTACTTGATATACAATAACAAATAGGAACTATACACTTATATTCTTATATATTTTGTGAAAATAGTGTCAGATCCAATGTGGTATGCATATGCAAATTGTAAGATCAAATTACCGGTTATCATTTGCAAATGAGTTACATGTAGTTGTCAAACTAAATTTTGCACAAAATATATTGGAATTTAGGAATGTTTATCTCTTTTTTGTTGTTGTTAATCAGTCTAAGCAGTAAAAAAAGGAAAAAGGAAAAAAATTAGAAAAAAACACAGTTAATACCCCTTTATGAAAGTCCCTTGGGTCACTGTTAAAAAATTGTTTGTTTGATGTTGCCTGTCCATGCCTTCCAGGTGTGGGTAGGTAGGTAAGCAAATTATAAATTTTTTTCAAGAAGAGGAATCAAACAAAGCTAGAAAGGTATACATTAATAACTCACTCATTCTCTGTAAATACTTTCAATACAATGTAAATTGTGACATACAGTTAATGTGAAGAAAGATAGATACATGTATGTGGATTTATGTATATATTATAAGTTCACCTGGTCTAGGAAGGAGATTCAAGTTTGTGATTCAAGCTTGTAAACAATATTTTAAAATACAGTGAAACCTGTATATGGGGGCCACCCAAGGGACCAGAAGATATTGACCTTTATATGCAGGTGACCCTTATACACAGGTTTAATTTAGTTGAAGTATGCAGTCAAGGGACTTGAAAAACTGGCCTTTATAAACAGGTAATCCTTATATAGAGGTGGCCGCTATAGCAGGTTTTATTGTACATGTAACAAGTAATAAAGATTGGTTGATGGAACTGGACCCCAACAAAATCTGGATACAAAAAATGTGAAAAAAAAATAATTTGGGTTGCAGTATTTTGGATGGGTAAACAAGCAACATGAAACAATTAAAATTTCATTTTAGGCTTTGTAGATTAGATTTACTTAAGACATATTCTATTTGATTAAAAACCAATGACTGAGCCATGTCGTATGAACTTTTTTATCTGAGGGCACCATGGATATTACACAATGCCGTTTTTCTTCTGGTAGGGATCCCACTGAACACTGTTTATTATTTTCACACTTGAATTACTTGTAAACAAAGCAAGATAGGGAAGCGTAATTAGTAGGGACACTTTAATTTTATATAAGCATGATGTAACGTACATTGTACATTATTATTTAAAACAAAATTGACACCCTGACTTGAGAGTTAACGGAAGATCAAGGGACTTAAAATAAAGCTGTACAATCACAATCTGGGATTTTCCACTCTTATTTGATTGGGCCTGGGTCTTTTGAATTGGGAATTTTAACATTTTATTGAAATCAGGAAATCTAAAAATACACAAAACTGTTTGGAAATAAAATTTGTTTAACCTCCATAAGTTCTAATAATTATAGAATCAATATCCACTTGTACTATAGAAAGAGACAGTACAGCAAATCACTGACTTACATGTACTTGGTAAGTGAGTGAGCAGTCTGTTACCAGTAAAAGGATGTTGGCCAAGATTGGAAACAATGTTGGTCTATATCCTGATAAGTATGTTGTTATATAACATGTAGTCATGTCTGTTATATCCTTCATCAAAGAAATCTGAACAACATGTACCTAATTAGACTGTTAAACACAGGTGAATAATGTTGCATAAACATAAGCTAGGTTAAAAGAATTGAAAGATACAGGTTCTTTTGCTCTGAACTTTTGAACCCTGGTCTTATTCCATGATAGGCACTACAGGGACATATATAAGTCCATACCATATCGGTTGGCATAAATGATGAATTTACATATGATACTTTATCTAAAGCTTGTGATTATGTATCACTGCTATACTGAACAGTAAGAGAGGCCTGACCTTAATTCCATTAATTTTATTTGTCATCTCTATTTCTTTGAAGAATGTGTGTGTGGTTTGGTAAAGTAACCAAAAACATTACAGCAAGCTAGAATGAAGTACAGTATATTTTTCATCGCTGAATCAGTGAATGTCTCTCAAGTAAATCCTTTATCATACTATGTGGATATCAGCAAACAAAACTGTCCTTGATTCAGTGTACATGTATTTCAAATTCCCCCACCTTCGGACTGAGACAGTAAAATCAAATTCCCCAGATAGGCATAGGTAATAAGGTATCATTAAACCTGAAGTTTTAAGTTACCTGTAAGTGATTGATGTATCAAATTTATACTAGCGTTATTAGTTATGTTTAATAATCATCCACTGGTACATGTATGTTATCCAGAACCTTGAGGATTTGTATTTTTGTCTTTCACGCCTGGAGATCAAAGATTGGGAGAGGGGCATATTGTATTTGGTCCATCTGTTTTTCAGCCACGTTCTAGTTTATGTCAAAGAGTTTCTTTCATCAAGTTTTAACCAAATGGTGCTTTAAATAAATAAGATCTAGAGTAAATTTTAGTATGGATAATGCTGTCATAGATTTTCCATACTCTTTTGCAGATGGGGCCCGCACCTTTTGAATTTGGACTTTAGCAACATATCATTGGAATTGGGGAAATATAGAAATATTCATAACTATGAAAATACAAGGATCTCTCAAATTCATTGTCATTTGACTTCAGTTGGGAAATTTCGACTGTAAATTTGGGGAAAATACATAGTTTTTGCATTGGGAATGGGACCCTATTTTGGCCCCGTATGAGAGGGTGTAAAATTTCTAACAGCATAGACTGCCTAAGTGACCTTGTCTATGAAGACTCCCTTGTCTTATGCAACTGTATTTTACATATAGGTTGCTGAACAGTATATCCTATATATTAACTGGTCTTTATTAAGTGACTACCTATCTTATGCAACTGTATTTTACATGTAGGTCACTGAACAGTATATCATATATATTAACTGGTCTTTATTAAGTGACTCCCTGTCTTATGTGACCAAAATCTACAAGTACCATTGAAAAACATGACTGTACTGTATTTAACTATATTTGCTAAGTTTAAAATCTTCACTAATGCTTTTGTTCTAGGGCTGGGGGTGGGCTTCATGTTTCCACATAATATCTTGTTACATAGTAAAATGATTTTGAAACAATATGCATGTATGTTGTATTTTTTTTCCAGGGCATTGAGAATACTGGTGATCGATATGAGATTTTGAGCATGAAAGGTAAATTGTTTTTCAAACCTGAATTTTTAGATCTTATTGATTTAAAACTTAAATAATAGTTTAAAAAGACTTGTATTCATATCTAGGTTACATGATAGAATCACACATGTATGTGTGTGTTAGAGAGAGAGAGAGAGAGATCTATTATCTATAGGTATTTTGCTTTCACAAAATTACACACACTCTTTTCTCTCCTTGTATTTGCCTATAGGCTTTGAAGTTTTTCTAATTGTGCTATGCTATTGAGGCCATTCAGATATATGTATGTAATGTACATCTTTGCCACCAACCTTGTTTGTAGGAGAGAAGATTGACTTGCGACACTGTGAGAGCCTTGAGGAAATCTTTAGATTGGTACAGTTCCGTTGTGTGGATTTAGAAGCAACTCATTTAGATGACGAGGTAAATACATACATGTACAGTGCTGTAAACATTATTTCTGTTAGCCCAGTTTCAAGTTTATGTATTGTTTGAATCAGGAAAATAATTATGGCAGTAACATTTAAAATCAGATTTAAATTCAGCTGCAGACTTATGGAGCATTATGGATATAATTACAAGGTTTTTCATAAGATACCATATACAGTCAAAGCTCATTATGTGGAGATCGGTAATCTCAATTTACCTGGTTATCTTGAGATCAAGTGCCAGTCCCAGCAATTTTCTCTATATCTTACTAATAAAAGACCTGATTACTGGAGATCGGAAAAGTTGAAAAACAGCTAATGTCAATGTTAAAACTTGGTCCCCATGTTTAGATTTAATGTGAAAGTGACCAGTTATCTTAAAGTTAATGTTAATGTCACTTTCTGTAATTCGTTTTTAGATTTTCTGTTTCTTAAATATATAATGATAGTATTACTTTCATGATCTAAAATGGAGCATGAGATGTTACTGTTAAAATGTGAGTGATCTTTACTTGCCAATACAGTTGTGTATTAAGAAAAAAATACTCAAACGTAATTCATTCCTTTTAATTTGCATTGAATACTGTTTGACAAAACACAAGGTTTTTGTCGCCGTCAGTGTGCACGTATACTGACAATAAGAGACAAATGATATACATGTAGACCTACAAGTATTCTGGCAACTACCGAGATGCTCATGAGAGGAATCAGGATTGTATTTTATGGCAGACCTTTTAACTTGAAGACCTGTTCATCTTGAATTTTTTTCTTGGTTCCGACGACTTCGAGATAACGAGGTATGACTATTTCATTTATACATGAAATATTTGTAAATCTGACCATGATAAAATAGATCATAATTTTGTTGGTAAACATATTTTGTTTGATTTTTTTTTCAGACTTCAGTAGCATTGTTTGACATGATAGAATACTACGAATCTGCGTGTAAAGTAAATATCTCCTTCAACAGAAATATCTCCGCACGAGGATGGCAGTCATGTTCACGAATGCTCAGAAAGGTAGGCAAGACTGTCAGTATACATTGTATCTCAGTGTTTCATAAAATGAACAGCGCTGTACAAATACTTTCAGGGCAGGCCGTTGAGCTACCGGTTCATCTCACTATAATAAAGAGAATAAGGTGATTTATAATTTACAGGTATATATATTACTTATATATATCTCAGTAAAGGTGTAGAATTCATTTTGAATGCATTGGGTTCTGTAGATAAGACACTTGGGATTCTTCATCATTCTTATTTTACATTAAATGTAAAAATGAATTCTGTATAAAACCTGATTTTGAATAGACCTTTTCATGATAACTGTGGTCCTGCAAATTTGGACCACAAAATGATAACATAGATATCGTCAAAGTAAGTGATTGTTTCTTGATGTCATTTTATAAAAAATTATCATTTTGTGGTCCAGAGTTACAAGATAGCAATTATAGTGAAAAGGTCTATTTGGGAGATAAATGAGGTGTGATCATTACTGAACATGAAGGAAGTTGTTATGTTACACCCCACCCCCCCCCCCCCCCCCCCCCCCCCCCCCCCCCCCCCCCCCCCCCCCCAAATCAAAGATGAAGGGCTTATTGTTTTGTTCTGACTGTTTATCTGTTGTTAGGTCATCTTGTTATGAATCCCCACCTCTAGATCAAAGATGGAGGGCTGATTGTTTTGTTCTGACTGTTTATCTGTTGTTAGGTCATCTTGTTATGAATCCCCACCTCTAGATCAAAGATGGAGGACTGATTGTTTTGTTCTGACTGTTTATCTGTTGTTAGGTCATCTTGTTATGAATCCCCACCTCTAGATCAAAGATGGAGGGCTGATTGTCTTGTTCTGACTGTTTATCTGTTGTTAGGTCATCTTGTTATGAATCCCCACCTCTATATCAAAGATGGAGGGCTGATTGTTTTGTTCTGACTGTTTATCTGTTGTTAGGTCATCTTGTTATGAATCCCCACCTCTAGATCAAAGATGGAGGACTGATTGTTTTGTTCTGACTGTTTATCTGTTGTTAGGTCATCTTGTTATTAATCCCCCCTCTAGATCAAAGATGGAGGGCTGATTGTTTTTTATGTGTTTATCTGTTGTTGGTTTGATTATGGGACTTTAAAATTTTCATGAATGACTTAGCTCTCAGACCATAGTGTTTCTCAGACACTTTTTATTTTTGTTCGGGTTTTGGGTTTGAGGTGCTTTGGGGATTTTTATGCCCCAGCCTGAAAGGTCCGCCGAGGGCATCTAGTGTTTGGACCGTCCGTTTGTCTGTCTGTTTGCGTGTCTGTCTGTTTGACTGCCTGCCTGCCTGCCTGTCTGCCTGCCTGCCTGTCAATAATTTCGTCCCACTTACATATAAAGTGCAATATTTCAAGTTTGGATTGTGATACAGTAGCCAAACTTAGACTGTAAGTTTATCTAAGGGTTGCTCTCACTTCACCGACATCACATTCCCCTAGGGTGAGGTGGGGTCAAAATGTAGGACATTGCAAAAATTTGTTGGGACCAGGGTCATTTGTGTTTCACAAACACATCTTGTTTTTATATCTTTTGAAAAATTTGTCAAATTTCTCTTTTCATGTTGATGTTTTATGTATTTTTTTCAGACTCCATGTTTGACATTCCTAGATGCTAGAAATTGTGATTTGAATGACAGAGTGATACCCATACTTGGAAGAGCCTTGAGAATGGGGTGTTTTTTGACAACTTTACATTTAGAAAATACATATATATCGGGGAGACCTATAGTAGTTCTAGGTAAGAAATACTTTATCCTAGGAAGGGGCTTCATGTTTGCCAACTAAAAGGGGTTAATACCCATAGGGGGCTCCAAAAGGGGCTAAAAAGGTAAAAATTTGGTACATCATTACAAATACTCTCATAAACCAATGATAAGATTTCTTTCAACTTTAATTTATTGTTGTTAATTCAATATCTACAAGCTTTTGAAAGGAATAGTAATTTGGTTATAACAAGCTTTTAGGGGGCATATCTAATGACATAGGGTATGGTTTTAAATGAATAAATATTAGAAAGTTGTAAGGAATTAGCCAATGATCATTGTGACAAAGTTTCATGGTATTTCGGTCACCATGTACCTTTCTGTTATCTCTTACCAAGAACCAATTGGTCATATATCCCCATGTGAATTTGCTTAAGTTTGTGAAGGAAAAGGGCCCAGTGCCAGTAATGGCTTCAAAAAGGGTCAAAACATGGCAAATCTTTAAAAATATTCAAATGACCCAATAGTCTGGATTTCTCTCAAATTTGATATACATGATTTGAAGTCAAAATCTTAATGCTTTTAGCAGGCTCTTCAAATGACATAGGGTATGGTTTTATACAAATGGCTTAATAACTCAATACTGATCGACATTTTGTATACAAAGATAACAAGAACAGACTCTCTTTCAAATCTGTAATTTTTTAATCTAGTTGCAGCTTTAAAACTAAATGAAACTTTAAAAGAATTGTTCCTGGCTGACAATAAACTTATGCCCACTGATGGAATTCAACTGGGAAATCTGCTGAAATACAATCATAAATTACAGCTGTTGGACATAAGAAACAATCCATTACAGGTAAGTGATATTGGTCACACATCATTTACTATCCATTACAGGTAAATGATATAGGTCACACATCATTTATCATCAAACATAACTAATAAAGTTCATATTTTACCTGTCGCATTAGGGGGTCTTTGTGACTGAATGGTTAGAGCAACACACTTTAAACAAAGATTTCTCTCACATCTAGTCAGTTTAGTATCGAACCCTGCTTGAACTGAAGCTGATTTTGTGCAGATCTATTTGTAGAAGGCAGGTGATCTGTTTCTGGGTACATTGTAAGCGGGTTCCTTCCTTCACCATTAAAAACTGGTTGCCACCATAAAACGGAAAAATTGATGAGTGCAGCATAAAACACAAATAAAACGAATAAATAAACCTGTCACCTTTACCCATAACACACTGCCTGCCTCACTCTACATCTCACATGCTCAATGTTACACACTTTCTATCTCTTACTACTTGTAACACACTACATGTACCCAGAACACACTGCCTGCCTCACTCTACCTCTTACATGCTCAGTGTTACACACTACCTATCTCCCACTACTTGTAACACACTACATGTACCCAGAAAACACTGCCTGCCTCACTCTACCTCTCACATGCTCAGTGTTACACACTACCTATCTCCCACTACTTGTAACACACTACATGTACCCAGAAAACACTGCCTGCCTCACTCTACCTCTCACATGCTTAGTGTTACACACTACCTATCTCCCACTACTTGTATCACACTACATGTACCTATAACACATTGTCTGTCTCACTCTACCTCTCACATGCTCAATGTTACACACTACCTATCTCCCACTACTTGTATCACACTACATGTACCTATAACACACTGTCTGTCTCACTCTACCTCTCACATGCTTAGTGTTACACACTACCTATAACACAGTCTGTCTCACTCTACCTCTCACATGCTCAATGTTACACACTACCTATCTCCCACTACTTGTATCACACTACATGTACCTATAACACACTGTCTGTCTCACTCTACCTCTCACATGCTTAGTGTTACACACTACCTATAACACAGTCTGTCTCACTCTACCTCTCACATGCTCAGTGTTACACACTACCTATCTCCCACTACTTGTATCACACTACATGTACCTATAACACACTGTCTGTCTCACTCTACCTCTCACATGCTTAGTGTTACACACTACCTATCTCTCACTACTTGTAACACACTACATATTTCACACTACCTATAACACAGTCTGTCTCACTCTACCTCTCACATGCTCATTGTTACACTACCTATCTCTCACTACTTGTATCACACTACATGTACCTATAACACACTGTCTGTCTCACTCTACCTCTCACATGCTCAATGTTACACACTACCTATCTCTCACTACTTGTAACACACTACATATTTCACACTACCTATAACACAGTCTGTCTCACTCTACCTCTCACATGCTCATTGTTACACTACCTATCTCTCACTACTTGTATCACACTACATGTATCTATAACACAGTCTGTCTCACTCTACCTCTCACATGCTCATTGTTACACTACCTATCTCTCACTACTTGTATCACACTACATGTACCTATAACACACTGTCTGTCTCACTCTACCTCTCACATGCTCAATGTTACACACTACCTATCTCCCACTACTTGTAACACATTACATATTTCACACTACCTATAACACAGTCTGTCTCACTCTACCTCTCACATGCTCATTGTTACACTACCTATCTCTCACTACTTGTATCACACTACATGTACCTATAACACACTGTCTGTCTCACACTTTATTACCAATGCTAAACTTACTGCCACACAATTAATATCATACTACATGTCATATGTTGTTGAAAAAGTTGTATCACACAATATTGGTTATGAAAAGTGAATCAATTTCATATGATTGCCTTATTTGTATTCAGATATAAACATTTTCTATTAAATTCTACATTTAATATTTTATTCATAAAATGAATTTATTAAAATTCAAATATCCCTGTTCTACATCATAAGATATTGTCTGGTTCACATAAGATGGCGGGGCGGAGTGACCTTTTGATTATCATACGGATGATTCTACTGACTTTTCGGGTTATGACAAGCTGCACGGGGAAAAAGTTTTATTCCTCACAGGATACTCTCTAATGTATGGTGACAAATAGGAAGGATTACTCTAGTCAGTACAATTTTAATGTTATGATTCATTACCTGAAATTTAAACTTGTCCGGATCAAGAAAGGGTTCACAAGACTCCACCTCACCAGGTTATATGGATTTTACTATACCACCATTAGATGAATAAAATCTGTCTTGAGAAAAAAACATATGATGAAAATTTGGTTTTTCAAGAATGAATGTCTCAAAATAGAGGTATGATTTATAGAGTATTGATTGGATATCTTAATGTGGACTTTCAAAGTAGGTAGTCAATTTTAATATTGCCCTCTCAAGACAGGTGATATCTTTTACTAGATGAGTACTTTCATGTAGTGTCAATGTTTGTTTAAACTACATTGGAAGCTGAATGACCACTGCTATAAAAGACTACATCCAGAAATTCACTCTGATGAATTTCTATTAAGATTAACTTCTATTTTAGAATCATCTGTCTTGAATAATCATTTCAATGGCAAATGGTGGTTTCTCACGACAGATTTCAATGTTTTAGTTTAAAAGTTATACTAGTGTTATGAATCCCCAACTCATGTTTCTGTAGATAGCGCGAGCCGGCCTGGCTCAGTCGGTAGCGCACTCGACTCTTGATCGTGAGGTCGTGAGTTCGAGTCCAGCCGGCGGCAGGTTGGTTTCCTGTCTGTCGGATGAGACAGTAAAAACCACAGTAGGTGTCGGCACGTTAAAGAACCCTCACTGCTTAATGGCCGTAAGTGCCGAGCATAGGCCAAAATTTGAAGCCCTTCACCGGCATTTGGTGACGTCTCCATATGAGTGAAATATTCTTGAGTGGGACGTTAAACAACAATAAACAAACAAACAAACAGTAGATAGCGCAATTTATATTTTATTCCTAAACATTTTGCAAATGAAAAGGATTTTGAAGATTCATATTTTTTTTTTATATATTTGTGCCTTTGTATTATTTGCAGGATATTGGAATCGGTCACATATGTGAAGGCCTGTGTGAGCAGACCCTGGATACAGGCTTAGAGACTCTTGTACTTTGGAATAATCAGATATCTTATTTAGGCATGCCTGCTATTGCTAAGGCATTGGTAAGATTTGACAGTTAGTTAGAAATCTTATGATAACTAAATGGAACTAACTTGTTTTCAAAAATGAAATGATGACTAGGAGCAAGATTAAAAGACAGTAAGTCTGTTTTACTTCATTACTTTTAGTGACCCATAAATTGGTATACATATGATATCTGAGGTAATTTCCTGACCATGAATAATTTTGCAAATAAACAGAATAACAGGAACAGATATTTGTAAAGATTTTATGAAAGTCTATATAGGATTTTATTGTCAACTGTTTTTGTTGTTCAGTGTCTTTTACTGTGAAAGTTAGGAGCACTTGTTAGACTTTTCTGGATTGTATTCATGAACATTTAAGAAATTAGCTTGATATAGACTACTATTGAAATAGTGTATGTTTATTGTAACATAAGTCATTTTTAGTTCACTTCAACAAAAATTGATAAGAGCCTATGTTGTTGTGTTGATGTCAACATAGGCATTCATAGAAGAAGATTGTCTGAGGTCAGGTTTACCTACTTCTCCTACATCAGTTAAACTTGATGGTTTATAAATCTTATGATTCTAAGCTCATCCTATGCTGCAGATGCTAGATTAGTCTTGTATATGTTTTTTAAAATGATCCTGTTTGGGACTTAGTCACTGCTCTGGTTATGAAGATTGACTGAGGTCAGATTAATTGAGGGTATTGGTAAACAATGTAGCTGTGAATTGAGCTTTGTATACAAAATAACTGAGGTGAGCTTTGTAAACAATGTTGCTCTGAGTTGAGCTTCGTAAACAATGTAGCTGTGAGGTGAGCTTTGTAATCTTTTATTTCTCTTATTATGTTTTATGTTTGATTGTTGTGTATTTCAGAAAAACACTGAGAATTTAGAGACGTTAAATGTAGGTCATAATAATATAACTAATGAGGGAATACATTTGCTGAAAGATGGATTGCTATTTAGTAAATCATTGTTGAGAATAGGACTTCAAGGAACCAAAATCACATGTGAAGGTAAGTCTGTGGATCTTCTTAATACTGCTTACCTCAAAGGTCAGAAAGGTTGTTTGGGCTTGTCTCTCTGTACCTTATATCAACTGTTTAACAATGTTAGTTGCAAGCTAGCAAATGAAATTGATTTAAAGCATTAAATTTACCTAAGACTTTCTGGCATTTGAGGCTTTCGTTTTGTAAGAAAATGGGGATATAGATGATATGAACCAAACTGCCTAATTTCATTTTGTCTGTAAAATTACTTTCTGAAGCAAAGTAATTTTGTCTGCCAAACTGAGACATCACATTATATATAATTACTAAACAGAACTGGAAGTTAGAGGGACTCAGTAAAATTGAGAGTCATGTGACCAGAAAACACTAAAACACTGAATTTATCAGGATTCTGGATGAATTCAGAATTCTACAATTTTCATGAATGAGAATTTTCCTCTAGCTGAAGGAATTCCTCCTTTTTCAAAATTTTGCTTGAACATTAAATCTTTATTTTCCCCATTTAACCCCAGCAAATGGATCATTATTCTTTATTTTCACCATTATGGAATCACATCCCTGTACAGGGATAGACAAATAGAAATTTCAAATACTTGCCCAAGGACAGGTTGACTTTGTAAATTCACTTGCCCTACCAACAAATCTACTTGTCCAACAATTTCTTGTAGGTAAATAAAAATACACAGGGATTTTCCACCCTATCTTAAGGGGCCGAAATAAGGTCCCATTGCCAATGCCAATTTGCAGTAAAAATTTCCCAACTAAAGTCAAATGACAAAGAATTTGAAGAGATTCTTGTATTTTGACATAGTTCTATGTTTTTCTAGATTTCTGAATTTCGATAAGATATTGCTAAATTTCCAAATTCAAAGGCCCAGGCCCCATTCCCAAAACAAAGTGGAAAATCCATGATGCATGTAATAACAAAGAAAGGTAAGAGTAGTTTTAATATTTTTATTCATCTTCCATCAATTCAGCTGTGTGAGTAACAGTATTATAATTACCAGGTTTGTTTTTGTGACCTGCAATGTGCCTGCCTTTACGGTAAAGTTTACCTGGTTTTGCAGAGCTTAACCTCTGGTCAATAGCAGACTCAGCTGACAGCCTGTATTCTACGTAAAGTATTCTTATCCAGGTATCTTTCATTATCAGCTTCATTGAGATGAATAGGCCTGTTTCTGCCCAGAATAGTGACAGATTTGTCCATGATTGGTGTTTAAATTTGCTAAATACTAGTAGCGATGCTTAAGCAGCAGATCTATCCTGGTGTAGAAATCTTTGTCTTTGAAATATTTGCCCAACCCCAGAAAATGGTTGCGTCGGGCAATGGTATTTGTCTACCCTTTTCTGTATTTTGCTGTTTATTTTACTAAGTACTGATAATATGTTAATATCGTATTCAGGTGCTGTGGCTCTGGCAGAGTATATTGCCGATAGTCCCAGACTTGTCCGAATGGATCTGAGAGAAAATGACATAAAAACAGCAGGACTGATGGCACTTTCTCTTGCATTGAAAATGACTGAAACTGTAACAAGAGTTGACCTAGATAGAGATACAAAAAGAGAATCGGTAAGTATCATATTACCTCTATAGCTCCATTGGTTGGCATCATTCCTGGTGTTTAATTAATTTAAATCAACAGTCAATCAGAAAATATTTAGGTTCTGAAGTGTGAAAGGGTTACTGTAAATGTGGGTATTTCAGTGTGTTGTTTATTACGCTATGTCACATCTTACTGTGAGCAGTCCTGTACTAAATGATAATTCTTAGCACAGTGGTGGGACTGATACTTGGGGGGGGGGTTAATTTACACGAAAAACTCTCCAGTATGTATTTAGTGTAAATTTCCACATTTACAGTAGTTGAAAAGATCATCAAAGTATTTCCTTGTCCACACATTTGACCTAGTTATGATTTACATTTCAATATTTATGCAGTTCATTAAAAAAAGAAAAGCAAATGAAAAACATCCATATAACCTGATACAATCTTTTTTCCTCCCTCTCTCTCTCAAGGGTATGAAGGACTATGCCGATCAACAAAGACGATTACAACAGGAAATTAATACATATCTTGAAAGAAATCGTGACCTTTTCAAAATCAGAGAGGAGGAAAAAAGAAAAACTGCTGAAAAAGAGAAAGAACAAAAAGAGAAAATGTCCATGGAAGCACCAAATTTAGAGGAGGAAGTGTCCTACATTTCAACTCAGAACAAAATTCAGAGACCAATGCTTTTGATGGTTGAAGAAAAGTCTGCAGTACAACTCCTTGACTCACCTTTATGTAATCAAAACAACATGAAACCAGCTGCATCACCCATTCCTGAAAGAGTTATAACATCAACTCCACCAGGAGAACTGTTGTTAAGCCCACAGTATGTCCCTGGTGTTAAAGCTAAGAAAATTTTTACTGTGTCCAGAGTAGAAATTAAAAATTTATTGTCCCCAACACCTCCCTCTATGCCCACTTCAGGTCAGACTTTACTCTCACCAACAATACACACAGGGACATTTACCAGTGGATCGCTTGTAACAACTGATATTTTAACCTCGGAAACTAATACTTTATTGGCACCTAATTTACTAGATGGCTCAGCTGTCCAACCAACAGTTGCCTCCCCTACCCCAAAAACAATAATGACTGCAGATGGATGTCAGTCAAATTCACTAACACCAGCAGTACTACAGAATTTGTTAGTTAATACTACTGATCTAAATACTCTTATTTCTCCTGTATCTCAAGATAATGGACTTGGTCAAGAGAAATCACAGGAGGGATTTAACTGTGCCCAAGTGTCAGATTTTAGAAGTAGTGATTCTAGTGTTCAGTGTAATAAAAATACTGGTGATGTAGTGACTTGTACAGAAGGAAATCATTCTGAACTACTACAAAATCTGGAAACACACTCTGAAGGTGTGCAAAATGCAAATGGAACTGATAATAAATCTCTGCAAAATGTTCCTTGTGATATAAGTAGCACAGACCAATCAACAGTTGATGCATTTATTACAACTGACCAATCAAAATTGATCAGTGATACATGTGATATATCAAAAAGCAATGAAAATGGACAGATGATTGATGAAAATGCAACTTGTGATCAGAATAATGAGGAAAGCATTAACAAACTAGTCAGTTGTGATCAAACTTGTGATGCAAAATCAAGTGTGCAGGATGAAAAAGGTGTTCAGTTTAAAAGTGTCAAAAATATTCCAAAACATATTACTCAGTGTCAAACAAATACAAAACAAGATAGAGACTCAGGAATAGGTAGTCTGGAAAATGAACAATGGACTAGTATTGAAACTTCCGAAATTCCAACCCTGAAAGAAAATGGCCTTTCCAATTCCAATTCTGATTTACCAGCCCAAGACCGTGAAAAACCCAACTTTCATACCACATTAACAATGAATGGTTTAACTCAGGAACTTGCCAGTGTGCTGGAAAGTATTGATAGCGAGTCTACACACAGACCAGGGTCAGGTATGGTGATATTGATACAGTTTGGTGTTTTATGCCTCAATCGAGATCTTTTTAGTCATTTTAAATAAGTCATGATTCTTTATTTTTGGTAAAATGAAAGAGAGAAAGGTCTTGTTCATATATTTCAATGATTGTCAAATCTTATTTCAAAACTGAATTGAAATGAATTAATATTTAGGTCTGTGGAATCACACATGTACCATTTCTGTTACAGTTACGTTTGGCCTGGGACTGGGGTGCTTATGTTTAGCACACATATCTTGCTTCGGGGATTTTTAGTTCACCTGACCCAACTTAATCATGTTTCAAGTCAATAAAATATTTGAATTTGTTAAAATCTTTTAATCTAGTAACTGATGTTTGTCAATAGAATATATTTATATATGTTGAGTTTTAAAAATATCCCCCGACTTGTATGCTTATATGATCCACAAAAGAAATGTGTCAGCAGTAAATATCACAATTTTTTTTAACAGAACAAGTAGAGATTGGTGTCTATGTTATTCTGTTTCTTTTTTTATAGAATTGGCTGAACCAGACCAGTTTGAACGTGAACTAGATGAAATGTTGGCTAGTGTGAATTGTGGATCAAACATTCCATTTACAAAAAGTAAGTTCCTGTTTTTAATTCACCTTTATTCAGCAGTTGCTTTACACATTATAACATGAGGTATTAGTGATTTTGCAGAAATTTACAAAGCCACCTGGTACCTTATTTTCAGAATGAAATAAAAACTATGTATTTAAGGATTGTTTTTCATTTTTGGAATGGCTCATGGAAAAAAATTCTGTGCAGCATGCACTTTGAATTTTTTTCCATGAGTCATTGCATGTACATTCCATGTTTTTTGGAGAAATGAAAAACTATCCTTATATTTATATATATTACCATTATCTGTGAAACTGTAGTCAGTTGGACACGAAATTCAATCTGTATAATTGACTTTTCGGGGGGAGGTTTTCATATGACGTAACAGCTGAACAGCTGTGTGTCCAGCAATAAATGTATAATGCAACCGGTCTGTATACTTATAATGAAGGAAATGACAGTCTGTATGTTAATATTAGGATATACAGCACACCTCACTACCAGGGAAGGATCATTTGATCTGTTTACATTTTGACCTATTGACCAGAAGACCTACACTTTTTGTCATGTGACCAAATTAAGTTACTGTCTGTAGTAATATAGAGTTAGGTATACTGTCTGTAGTATTCGAACCTATATCAGAAAGCTTACAAGCTAGTAGCTGGTAGGTATATAAAGGCAGCTTGAATTTAAGGATAATCACACATGAGAACCTAGGTCCCAACGTGGCGCCATTGTATAAAACCTAGGACCCTTTTACAAGTCACCGATCGAGCTAAAGAATGTAAGCTAGTAGGAACATGGTATGGAGCTTCTCAATTGTCTTGGACCATTCTGTTATAGTCTGTAGTGTTAAACAGGTTGAAATAGATCATGAGTGATTGGAGGTAACTGTTTTGGCCACATAAGTATCTGTGGAAACTTTTGAACATAATTTTAAACTTCTTCTCAAAAACATGAAATCTTCTCACCCCTCCTCACTAATTGATCTATAACCAACTGTTGTGACACATGGCTTTCCATGTGCACTATTTGATGTCATAAACACATGTTTGATGGGCCATTTAGTTGTTACGTCATAATGGGAAATCTGTCAAAGGGTACCCTGTTGGGACTGTTGTGAAATGTCAATTCTCTTCAAGTTTGGTATGTAGCACCCATTTGGGATAACACAATTTTTAATTTGATGACCTTTGGGTCAGAGGTTCTGTAGATAGGACTTGAAAAGCAGCCTTTTTAGCCTTTTTGGTACTGTTTACAAGTCTGTGGCAGTGTAAACTTGCTTGAAACCAAACAGATATGTCCACCTTATAATTAGCTATTACATATATCCTTATCTGCAGATTTCTTAGTCTCTTACCACCAGTAAAACCAGAAGACTATAGGATTTGTGTATGTCCATTTCTCAGTCTGTCATACCGTCTGGTTAAAGTTTTGGTCAAAGTTTTGTAATTGTGCACCATTCACTGCAGGTAAAGGATATATATTTATTCATCAATAGTCTCAGAATGTTTGTTTTTGTCTAATTCATTTTGTACCATTTCAGGTCTACAAAAAACACCAGATGAAATCCTGAAAGAGGCACTGGAAGCATCTGTACCTACAGACTCCCAATAAACTAGGACTTTCTTGTTGTTATCTTGCTGTAAAGGGGCATTGAACCAACTGAAGTAACAAGTCTATGCTGCTATCATATATTAAAGAGGCATTGGATTCCCTCTGTAACAAGATTTACAACTCGAAACAACATACAATAACAAGCAATGGTAGTGCTTTCACTCATATATTGTCTTTCAATTATTACTTGTTGTGTTACATCATCTGTATATCTTGGATACCATCTGTAAATAATCTCATGATGTATAATGGGTATTGATAGGTCAGGTCAATGTTACTCGCTAATACTTGATCACACTTTATAAGTGTATAAAGTAACAAACTTCACTGTTGTGTTTATAGTGAGTATGTAGCATCGTTACTGGTTTATAGTTGATTGCTAATCAACATCTTTAATTAATAGTGATGAAGTGTCTATTCAGATATTTTCCTGGAGAAATTCTGAGATGTATCATTTCCGATTCTTTATCTTAAAACTTTGTATTTCTGATAAAAGAAATACTTGACAAGGGAGAATGTGTTACATTGGCTGACTTTGAATTTTTAATTGTCCAATGATAGCACTCCTCAGAAGTGATTAAGCAAGAACAATTTTATTTTTTGAAACCTCACAGTTGGGACCAATACAGTTTATATCAAACATAGAAA
>BROG01000101.1:0-45000 GCA_030159075.1 Atrina japonica | reverse complement strand
GATTCGCAATCTAATTCGTTGTATTCTAATGGATTTGAGTTTCCATTATTCATTGGTACTTCTTCATTTTTACATATAAACTTTTCAGGTAATAAAGGAACATATGTTTAGGTATCAGTGTAAAAATAGTACAAAAGAGTTTTGTGTTTCTATTGGCATAATACAAAGTTGTTGTATTTCTAAACATGTTTCATGGTGTCATATAATGTCTATATCAATTCTAAATAAAATATATTGTAATATATATATTATATGTCTAAATAAAATATATTATAATTCTATATTTGTATCTCCGATTACAAACACATTGTCTTGTCCACAGCAGTACCAGCCTTATCACGTTAACATCATCATCGTCAAGAAGAAAAAGCTAGCGGTGTGCTTTAATTTCACATTTAGATATATCGACGACGTTTTGTCAATTAATAATGACAATTTTTATACATATGTCAATGCCATATATCCCAGCGAACTAGAAATTAAAGAATCAAGCATAGACGCTTCATACTTAGACATTTTACTTAATATAGATACAGACGGGAAATTGGCAACTAAGGTATACGTCAAACGCGACGATTTCGGCTTTCCTATCGTAAATTTTGGATATTTAAGTAGCAAAGTCCCACAATCACCCGCATACAGAGTTTATATTTCACAAATGATCCGATATGCCAGGGCGTGTGCAACATATGAACATTTCATATACAGATGTAAACTACTCACTGACAAATTATTGACACAGGAATATCGAAAACCGCGTTTGATTTCAACGTACGGTATTTTACGATTTTTACGGTATAATAGTCTTGTTTGCGATTACTCTGTTTCACTGGGTGAAATGTTGAGTTGCCTTTTCGTTGGTGGTTGTTGAGACGTCTGTACCAATTGTGACGAGGATTCGTTCCTCACGCATTTCAGTTGGACTTGACTATGGACTCACGGCGGGGGTGACCGATCGACAGGGGATGCTTACTCCTCCATGGCACCTGATCCCACCTCTTGGTTTCCAATGGTCTGTGTTTGTCCATTTTTGCCGGATTTGCATGTGTGCCCTGGACATCCTCAGGATTTATACTTTGGTATCTGAGATGTTTTATATCGTCACTTATTCAATACATCTGTCCTTTATGTTAGCACAGTTTTTTTTTACCATTTCACAACATTCTAACCACATAGTCAGAAATCAAACGTTTGATGACAAACTAAGTGACCAGTCAATTGTTTAGAATTCAAATCGACATTGTTTCCATAGAAATACGTCGTCGGAATGATCTGATACCGAATCTAGCAAAAATCTGTACAAACAAATTATTGTATACGTATATAGAGTAACATTTGTATATTAGCATATTCATATTATTTTTATTTTGCAGAGCAATTTTCCATCCATCATACTGAAACCAGGTCAGACATATAGACATACAACCGTATACAAATTTGTTTTCGCCAAATAAGAGAATGGAACGAAAATCATAACAGCAAGAAGTGTAACTAACAACTGTCATCCATTTAAATTTGTGTTTTAAGGAGAAAATATCTTAATCAGTCTTTTTGGAACTATTGTATTATTTTTAGTGTCATTTAACTTTCATTTGTTTTAATAAAGAAAATTGTAAAAGCAAATTTTCAAAGGACTACACAATTTTCAAATAAATAAATATTCATAAAAGTTTTGTTTTGTTCATTTTTTAAAAATATATACACAGTTTGCATTACAAATATAATTTGTCAAAAACGGATGCTAGTCAGAATGTATACCATGAACATATGAAGTTGAGAGATTAAACTTTCCAAAATATGCATGGATGGACATTGAAATGATTATAAAAAGATGAGAAATACAAATGCATTAGAATGGGTTAATATAATTAATAAAGCACTGTGCTAGTGCGTTGAAATTAGTAACAAAAAGTTTACTGTGGCAAATAATCAAAGACTAAAAACTCCAGGGGCCAGTTTTACGAAAGGTCCTATATCTTAGACTTGGTCCTAGGACCACACTTACCACTTGCGAACATTTTACAAAGACTTAGGATAGCAGGTGAAATACTCATAAACGATCTAGATCTTATTTGAAAATATGCACAAATACCTTAAGAATTTAATTAGGGTGGTGTTGGTAAAACGATCCTAAGTTTTGTCTTAAGATCAAATAACTTAAGACGTAGGACTTAAGACTTTTTGATAAAACTGGCCCCAGAATTTTAAATCAATAGTGTAATGATTATCGATGGAATTTATATCCTTTGACAGCTTTTCTTGCTTTAAAAAATCGTTAACTTCTACATGCTAATCTTTTTGTTTTAAATATGTTGTACATAACACTTAAGTGTCAAGGACAGATGTACCCCACAGGTAAACTGACACACATCCCCACATATTCAGCCTTGGTTCCAGCAAGACTCGAACCAATTAAATTGAAAACCAGTCTGTCATCGCTCCCGTTTTCTGATATATCGCTTACAGGATCTAATGAAACCCGCTATTGGGTAACCTAATATTGACCTCGTAGAAGTGTCATGTTCGACGTATGAAAATGCGGCTTACGCGATCTTGTAAGTTTATCAAATGGTAAAGGCATGTAAACATTATAAACAACACTGGAAACGCAAAATCCAGAAGTAGTAAATCTCTTTCATAACCTTGGATAGTATCTAATCAGCGAAGATGCTCCAAAATGAATTCTGCAGACTTGCGATTTCTTTGTTATAAAAGTGAGTTGTATATAATAACGATTGGATAGACTTTCCAGATCTTAAATGTCGTACTTCCGTTGGTCGAACCGTACACACCTACGAAAGGTCAATCACATGTGACCCAATATCAGTTTCGCTAGATCCTGTTAATTTTAATTATATTGGACTCGAACTTGCACTGAACAGAGGTGAGAGACGTTGTGATTTTAAGCACGATGCTCTAAACATTCGGGCTCGGAGGCCCCCAGCTTCACATCTTACATTTTGTTAATCGAGTTCCGTAATTTGCATCGAATGAAATCTACAAATAATGTAGCAACTAAGCTTATGACACAAGCAACAGCTGATTGGTACATCGCACCAGTGGACTCAGGTTGGGTCACATGAATAATACAAATCAGGTACATATATTTATTATCTTAAGAAGCTGATGTTTATTACACTCGTGTCGTCTCCAGGAAAACATGGGTAGCGTCACCCTGACAAAAGATCAGTTCGGAACCCTCTCGGATGGAACGGAAATATTCAGGTCTGTATTTTACTGGGAAAGACTAAAATTATTGTACAACATTAACATATAAATATTACATAAAAATCTGATTAATTTATTCTGATATCTTATCAAAATATTATTGTTTTTCAGATGAAATATTTAGGTTTTTGTGAGAAATGATTAAATTTTATGACCAAAAACCTAAAAAGGTATTATTATTTGAATTATCTAGCTGTTTTGGCATGTACAGAAATGCTCATTTTAGTGACTTAAACAGTTATCATATAATGATTAGATATGTGTATGTTTAAGTAATAGATAAATTAGTTGATTTTGTCATGACTTTAGAGATATAAAGGTCAATGGTTCCAGTCTGCAAGTGTATGTCTTTAGTCAGTGGTCGACATGTTTGTATTTATCGTAAGTGTAATATCAGCAACTTGAAATTTAAGTATGTAATACAGATAAGATTGTCAAGGTTATTGTTGAAGTGTTTACCGGGTGTTATCTTCGCCAGGCGTGGGAATTATCCTCACAGTAACAGCAGTGTTTATCTTTATGTTGTTGAAGGTTGTTATTTAAAACAATTATAACAGTCAATGCCAAATAGTACCAGTCCTTTTTGACGATAGTTTGAAAACGTCTCCATGTATGATGATTACAATAATTAGTTCATTATCATCAATATTTAACAAAAGTAATATTGTGCCTTACACTGTATTGATTGAATACAAAACAAGCCAACAAAAATGTGTTGGTCTCCTTAACCTATATCGCTTAAAATAACACATTGTATTCGAAACTCATGTCCCAAAATACTCCAGAGCCATGGAGACCGTGGCATTAGCGTCTGTTTATCCCGAGGCGAACATAGGTGGCGCCCATTTTCGCTGTTAAGAATTACTTAATTTCACTAGTCTATATACCGTACTTAAGTATTTCATCACTTGAGAGAGAAATTTGACTGAAATTCCACACTTTTACCTAAGTTTAGAAAATTCTCAAGATTAGAGTAAAATCTTGAATTTGAGTAAAAACATTGTCTAAGAATAGTTTTATGGCCTTTAAAAAGTAACTATGTAAACAAATTATTCCCATAAAACTTTAGAAACTGTTGCAGTAACTATTGCCCATGTACGTAACTCTGTAGCTTTTTTGTTTCTTTTAAACGTTTTAACTACTCATTTGTTCTCATCAAATAACGTACTTCAGATTCACATTTTCCAATAACAACAATGTAACAATTCGTGTGATAACATTGGGAGCAATCATTACCGACATACTTCTTCCGGACAAAACAGGAAAAATTGATGACATCAGCTTAGGATATGATGACGTCAAAGGTAAACTTTTTTTCTAAAAAGTATATTTTTTAAAATCATAAAATTATCGGTATTCGGTATGTTTTATATTGTAGTTGGATATTAAAATTCACATGCCTATCTTTAAAGTTAACTAACATTCTTCTTGTGAATTTATCTCAAAGTTAACGAAAAGATGTATTTTTCTTAATTGCTATTCTCTAGGATCGATTTGAGAGTATAATTTATACAATAGCATGCCAATTCATTCATGGTTATTTTCAAATGATTTTAGTCTCATTTTGAAAAAAAAAATGCCACATATTTATTTACATGTATTTATTTTTGTATTGATAGGATACGAGCAAGACATTATGTACTTCGGTACAGTATGTGGAAGAGTAGTAAATATCATTTCCGATGGGAAGTTTACGCTTGATGGGAAAGAGTACAAACTCGCTTTGAACGTTGACGGAAAACACCATAATCATGGAGGCGTCAAAGGCTTCAACAAAGTATGATTAAATGACGAATTTTGTAATGTTGTTTAATTGTAATAAAACTACACGATATTTTTGTGTTTATGTCCTCAAAGTTTAATTAGTTTTAAGAGACAGATTTTACAAATTGACTAGACTCATATTTCATTTTTATTTGATTTCTATAAACTGTCATACTATAATACATCCCTTTAAATATGAAAGTAAAATATGATTCTTTGATTTAATTTATTAAGTATTGATTTGTTAATTAGTGATTTGTTAATTATTGACTACTTAATTATTGATTTGTTAATTATTGATTTGTAAATCATTGATTTATCAATTATTGATTTGTAAATAAATCTGATTAAAACAGGTGGTGTGGGATGCTAGTATTGAAGATACAAAACTTGTGCTGAAATACATCAGCAAGGATGGCGAAGAAGGTTACCCAGGGGAGGTAACCACGACAATAACATACCAATTGTCGGACAACAATGACTTTACCATAGATTATACAGCGACAACAACGAAGCCAACACCTGTCAATCTTACAAATCACGCCTACTTCAATCTTGCGGGACAGGTTTGTTTGTATTCTTATAGACTGCCTGAAATAACGACATTTGAAAATCCAGTAGTAATCGTAAACATTAGGACATCATGACATATTCAAGTAGGGTAAAATCGTATCCCGAATCCGTGCCCGAAGTCACCAAATTTACTCAGTACTAAAGCTCAACTAACTTTTCATGATTTTAATGTAAAAACTGCAAGGTTTATTCCGTAACTGGACAAGTTTGTATATTGATGAGAAAGATAAAAGTTATTGCTCATTTAAAGAAATATTAAAAAATTGTTGGAGTATGCACTTAAATTAAGAGCACCGTACTCAACGTATTTATTCATTTTTACAGGAAAATCATAAGTGTGACGCAAAAATTTATATGTGAATGATGAAAAGTAATAATGTTTCCTAATCACTCAACCCCAAATGTTTCTCAAACGATTATAATAAAATATCAAAATCAAAATAATGTTTTTGAAAATTGAACTCGAGTATTGAGTAAATTTGGTGATTTCGGGTCCTGATTATAGAATCCATTGTAGCCCCATTTTCTAAGTAAAGAGATAATTAATGTAAAGAAAAGTTTCCATTTTGTTTTTTATCATACTAACATACTATTCCTTACAGGGTGCGCCAGATATTGACGACCATATACTTACTATAAAAGCCAACGAGTATACACCGGTACGGGATGTTTTCATACCAACGGGTAATTGTGTATATTACAGTATATAGTCATTTCATGTCTGTTCACTGAACAGTCAAAATTTTTACCCGATGAATTTCACGAAAAGAAATGTTATCTAATGTAGCCACTGTCATTGTAACGTTACACAAGCCCGCTACTGTAACTGAAATTAACACGTCAATTTATAATACAGATGTACATGTATTTCACTAATAAAACATGTACAGGTTTAATCTTCAAATAATATTGATATGTATTTAAAAGTGAGAAGCCAACATTCATAATGTATTTATATCATAGCAATACAATGCAAATTCACTATTGATATTTATCGTTCAGTTCTTGTAATTTCAATTACGATGCATAATTTTAGATAATTATATCAAGCCTATAATTTTGTTTTCAAATTATGTTTCACTAAGTTCGATGAATACAAAATTCATCTTCAATGCATAATGTTTCAATTAAATGGAGAAGCAATAATTTTGGAAATTACATTTTGGAAAACCTCACATAATAAGTACTATAGTCATTCTATTTAAGGGGAGATAACTGATGTAACCGGTACGTTGTTTGACTTCAGAAAGCCTGTACGTCTAGGTGATACGTTAAAACTTGTAAATGATGGCACTGGCTATGGCACCAACTTCTGTATTGGCGAAGCAAATAAAATGAAACATTGTGCGACGTGAGTATTATTCATTGATATATAGAATATAGATTTAATATGATGAAAGTTATGTCATACTTTTTATAATATTTTTGATATATGTATTGGTGATACTTAACACAATCAAGGATATTGAAACAAAAGTCGAACTGGGCCAATTTATGATAACAAAAATATTGGTAGAATGTTGGTGGGAAACCATCAAGTTTAGCAATTAAGCAAACTCAGTTCATTGCTCCGTGGCACCTGGTTCCATGTCCGGATATTTAAGATGTACATCTTTATCATCTATTAACCGTGTCTATATATGTGTGGCGCACTTCTCTGCTCATCGTGGTTTCGTTTCTATGATGTTCTCAAGCGTACTTTGTGTTGCTCTGTTCTAGACTGGAACATCCTTCCTCTGGGCGGAGAATTGAGGTCCACACAACAGAGCCTGGGATCCAGTTGTATACCGGATGGAACATGAATCAAAATATGCTTGGAAAAGATGGCAAACGCTATGTCAAGTATAGTTCCGTCTGTTTAGAGACACAACATTATCCAAATTCTGTAAATCAGGTAAATTAACATTACTGTATATCTAGAAATTTTCACTAACGTTAAATTGTCTCCGTTGTCGTCCTGATACGACAACCACGGTGATTTACGGCGAAATTTACACCGTGAATATGTTTTCTATATTACAATGGCCGACAGTTCCCAGTTATAAAGGGTATATATGTACTATTTCTCTTTGATATAGGTGTTCCTCGGTTTAGCAATCTAGTCTGTTGTAAAATGAGAAACTTTGAATTGAAATTCAAAACGGAATTTACTAAATTGATTATCCAAGAGTTGGCTACTCCGATGTGGTGTATTCTGCTTCATAAAAGTATCTATCATACCATAAAACGAATATTTTATGCATGATTGGTTTTCACATTAACAGATCTAGGTCTATATATATATATATATATATATATATATATATATATATATATATATATATATATATATATATATATATATATATATATATATATATGAAGACCCGTCTATATACTTATTATTGCTTTATTTTACACATATTCTTGCATCGATGTGATTTTACTTCATAATTATGATTTCCAAGTTTAATATTTTTTCCAGAACAACTTTCCGCCAATCATATTAAGACCAGGTGAAACATACAAACATACAACTGTCTACGGATTCGGAGTTACAAGATAGATGTTTTAAATACATATGTCAACCTTCAAATGTACAATTATCAATGCATCTATATTTTAAAGAAGAAAACATGAGTTCTTATTTTCTTTTCAATATTAGATTATTCAGTATTATTTGTAAATGATTACAATTAAATGTATTTTCTTTTTTTAAATAATGAGGTCAGAAAAGACTTATTAGGCTTACGAAGTCGAAATAAATGTACTGTAGACGAATTTCATATAAACCTTCCCCTTACCTACACAATTATTATGTTTGAATTATATGCAAATATGCTAGGCTTCAATGGCTGTGAGATTATAATTTGAATATTGTACATTTCCGAACAACGTAATAAACAGTTTTATCGAAATATCTTATATTATGAAGATAAAGTATTCCTTGCTTTGATTTAAAGGCCCATGACCGGCTAATATTGAACTACATGAAATATCGTAAAAAGTTCTCCGATTCACTCATTATACAATTTTAATGACATACTGATCAAAACTAGTGCACACATACACTGCAGTTAGTCAGGAAATGATAACAACAACGTGATACAAACACCCCTAATTAGCGATCGCACGTGTACCGTTCAGCGCTGTTACATCGATACGGAAAGCATGTCAAACATGAATATACGTCAAATTATGGGTAGTATTTCTTCAAATACTGCAATTATTCATTTTTCTAAATAAAAATATTGTATTTCTATACATATACTTTTATCACCTTCAAGTTAAACAGATAAAAACAAAAGAATGTATTTGTATTCTCCGACCAGTTTGAGACTCCACGATTGAACAGAAGTTTTATATACATAGACTTGACAGACTGAGGTTGCTTCAGGGGAAATTCAAAGAAGGGTGGCAAATTATTTATTTGTTTTCAGCTTCATTTCCTTCCTCAAAGCATATCAACGCTCTGTTTCTACTCCCTCCTAAACGTACAGCACAATTTTTTTTTATCGATTCTTTCTCTCTTCTTTTTCTGTTTTTTTTTTCGCGTTTTGTTTGTTTGCTACCCGTATGGCAACGTGTTTACGGCTTTATGGAATGTTGGTAAACTCGGACCCATCTCAATTCGTGCCCATCTCAACTCGTATCCTCTTTGGCTAAGTCATGCCTACGGTTGACTGACTCGTAACCTAAACAATTGGAAGAGTCTTACCCATCGTTTAATTAATTTGTACACAATAACGTAGGAATTATGGTTACACCGATCACTTAGTTCTCAAGCACATAGAAAAACTAACCGGTCTCGATAATTTTCTACGTAGGTATCATTAATACCTGTTACGCTTTTTCGTTTTGTTCCATTCCGTACAGTTTTGTCGGAATAGTTAGTGTTCATATCATGTGACCTCAACAGAATGTCGGGCAAGATCCCTTCCGGTTTCGTAATATTAATTTTGACAACATTCAATGATATTGTGTCTAAGTTCTTCTCCTGGGATATAATTGTTGATGGATGTTGGAATCCTATCTTGTAACGACTACAAGTGCCGTTACTTCCTTGTAGGCTGCTTTTCACAACTGGCATCTAGCACTGCATGGTATCTAGATTCCAGGCCATATATATATATATATATATATATATATATATATATATATATATATATATATATATATATATATATATATATATATATATATATATAAGATAAGTGTTTAACACAAAGTTCTCTGAAGTTGCATACTATTATGATAAATAGTAACAGAAAGAATCAACTCCAAAAAGGTCTATTGACCCATACCAGTAGGAAAAATTACCCGTTTACCAGATAACTTTTTTTACGGATCTACAAAATAGAAAAATGACCAAGGATTTTCTACCATAGAAAAATAACCCAAGTACATTTTCACAATAGAAAAAAATAAATATTAAACATTTAATAATGACCATGTCGAACAAGATACACGTGTTTTAGTAGGCTACC
This sequence comes from Atrina japonica, assembly GCA_030159075.1. Taxonomy (NCBI): domain Eukaryota; kingdom Metazoa; phylum Mollusca; class Bivalvia; order Pterioida; family Pinnidae; genus Atrina; species Atrina japonica. The sequence continues at coordinate 34,969 of BROG01000101.1, read as the reverse complement.
ATTATATCTATATATATGGCAATTGTGTGGTGTTTGCCAGCAGTGCAATTTTGTTTGAAAATTACGACGTTTTCGATGGCATAAGAAGTTTACAACGCACAATGACGATCCTACTAATAGCATGTTTCTCAAAGGTTCCTCTAAAACAACTAAGTACTAATTGACACGACAATTTTCACTCCTGCCATATAAACAACTACAAAATCCGACATAGTGATTCCTAAATTTTCCATGTAAACTGTAAACAAACAGTAGCCTATAGGTAGCCCTATCGTCGTAAAACCACGGTCCGGATTAGCTATGCTCTTTCCTAACCGTAGTTTCATGTGCCTGAAATCACTCGTGCAAAATTTTCATTATTCATGAAGCCTCAACCAATGCGAGTATACGGTCCTCGCGCATTCGTCAGCTAATCAGATCGAGGCTATTAAACAATTTCAGAATTGTATTAGATCAACGGACTTCGCGATAACTTCCGTTGCCGATCGTTGGATAAATTGAACACACTTACTCCTATATAAATATTCATTAGCTACGAGTGATTTCGGGTAGAAAAGTACATAGCGATTCCGTACCGTGGTTTTACAACTATGAGGGCGCCCATCTATATAAAAATCTATGCACATTCGGAGTTCTAAATTTCTTTGTTTTCGAAACCAAAATCAAATCGCCAAAGCTCGAAAATTGTAACGACTCCTTTACTTTATATCCATATAACCTGGCGAGATGTAGTGTCGTGAACCATTTCTTGACCCGGACACATTCAAATTTTAGGTAATAAATTATATAGTTTTTTTTTCATAAAAATTGTCATAACCAAACATTGAGTAGAATCATCCGCATTATAATCACTAGGTTAATGCGCCTTATGACGTTTTGTGAAGTGGACAATACCTCTGTCAGCGAAGTACTTCTGAGGCCAATTCATTTCCACAGATAGTTGTATGTCAATTCAATACCAAACGGTATTATGGTAATTATCTTGTTGGTAAATACATGTATACCTTCATAAATAATTCTACAATCAAACAGACGATGGGCACTAATGGGTTAAACGATGGGCACGAGTCAGCTAAAACATGGGTATGAGTCAACCATTTCACTTAGTTACGAGTTGTGGGCACGAATGGGTTAAACGATGGGCACGAGTCAGCTAAAACATTTCACTTAGGTACGAGTTGTGATAGATACGAGATAACAATAACCTATATGTTGAACTTATTCATCTGGGGTTGCCTTTAATATTACGCAACTCCATTTGTATTTATTGTTTCTACGAGTTAAAATATTTTTTTTTAAAACTTCAATCTCAGATTACTAGAAAACAGAGAATCACTCAGAAGCGTAATTAATGGGAAGATAATAACTTTATATAAACATTTTGTAAACCATATTGCCACTTAAATCAGAATTAACAACCTTACCGAGCGTAAATCGCCGGCCATGGGACTTTAATCAGATATACAAGGACAAACTACAAAACTTGATAACTGACAAAGGAGAAATTAGGTACCAAAGTGAAGGCCGCCAACCTATCACTTCCGCCGTAAGTCTGTCGTTTATTCATTTCCCATTTTGGAGAATTGAAACTGAGTACACGACAACCTATTAACATACAGACATTTTTAACAAAACTGAGACATGAATAAATGGCAAGTATGTGGAATATCCAGACACAAAACATATCATGGCATCTGTAAGTGTTGTCAGCGGTTTAAAAGGTATACTTGTACCTGATGTACAATAAGAAATAACGGCTATACACAGGCATAAAATATCTTATATTTTTATATATTTTTTATGGAAATAAGGTCGGGTCCAGTGTCGTAAACATATACAAATAGTAAGGTAAAATGAATCATTTGCAAACGAATAATTGCCAAAATGAGTTTCTATGTATATATCTTTTTATTTTTCTTAATATCTAGTAGTAACACAGGAAAGAAAACTTTTCGGAAAAACATAGCTAATGCTCCTTCAAACATATTTCTGACTTTGCGAGAGAAATTGAATAAATATTTTCCAATCAGCTCCAAATATATTTGTTCACAACATATTCAATATCACCTTAGTCCAGACACACGATATGCCACACTTTCACAAACTCATGTCAGCTTTAAATGTTACATGTTGTTGAAATCTAGGTCAGTCAGGCGATAAGTAAATAATAAGATAGTGGCCGTCAGAAGTAGATATCTATTTTACGTGGACGGCAGAAAAAATGGACAGCGTCACTGTGTCATCCGATGTTTTTGGTTCACTGCAGGATGGTACAGAAATTACAAGGTTTGTACATAATTTCAGCAGTTTCTGGAAGCTATATTTTACGTACAGTGTACACACGGTAACAAAGTGTTAACTGAAAAGCTGATATTACCGCGTAGGTTAAATCCGATACATCTATCACTCGGAACGCATCGGAGAGCGTCGACTCAAAAGCAGAAGGATAAATCTGTCGCTGAAAGGGGACCTGTGGTCCCTCGAAAATAGTACAGACGAATGCGTAGTAATTTATATATACATACAACCTCTTCTGTTTGGAGGTAATAATTATAGGGGACCAGAGGTAACCCAATGTCATTTCTATAGGTACGTGTCTATAGGGGACCAGAGGTAACCCAAAGTCATATCTATAGGTATATATCTATAGGGGACCAGAGGTAACCCAATATTATATCTATAGAGGACCAGAGGTAACCCAATGTCATTTCTATAGGTATGTGTCTATAGGGGACCAGAGGTAACCCAATGTCATATCTATAGGTATGTATCTATAGGGGACCAGAGGCAAGCCAATGTTATATCTATAGGTATATATCTATAGGGGACCAGAGGTAACCCAATGTCATTTCTATAGGTATGTGTCTATAGGGGACCAGAGGTAAACCAATGTCATTTCTATAGGTATGTGTCTATAGGGGACCAGAGGTAACCCAATGTCATATCTATAGGGGACCAGAGGTAACCCAATGTTATATCTATAGGGGACCAGAGATGTGTCTATAGGGGACCAGAGGTAACCCAATGTCATTTCTATAGGTATGTGTCTATAGGGGACCAGAGGTAACCCAATGTCATATCTATAGGGGACCAGAGGTAACCCAATGTTATATCTATAGGGGACCAGAGGTAACCCAATGTCATATCTATAATATGTATCTATAGGGGACCAGAGGTAAGCCAATGTTATATCTATAGGTATATATCTATAGGGGACCAGAGGTAACCCAATGTTATATCTATAGTGGACCAGAGGTAACCCCAATTTACTAACTTTATATATGTTCGATAGGAGACCAGGAGTAACCCAATGTTCAAATCTCCCGCTTCTCGATATTTCATTAAAACTTGTGTGTAACCTTTCCCTCTATTTTACTTCCCTGATAACAAATATATATTTTGACTGTTCATTTAGTAACATGATTCTTTCATTGTATAGATTATATAATAAGTACCAACGTCTTTAATAAATTATTATAACTATCTTTTCAAAACATTAATATTATATTTAATCTTACTTTCATTTTATGGTTTCCGGAAGTATTGAACTATTTTTATTTGCGTAGACGAACGACATTTGTGTGTGATATCAGGGGGACCAGAGGTCCCCATTGAGCGACAGATTTATCCTTCTGCGACTCAAAATAGGTTCAAAATACATGTCACATGAAAACAAACATGTATAATGTTGCATGTTTGTGTGTGTGTGTGTGTGTGTGTGTATATATAGGTATGTATGTATGTATGTATGTATGTATGTATGTAAGTATGTATGTATGCATAGGCGTCGGAACCGGGGGCGGGCTTAGCCCCCCCCCCCCACTTTTTTGCAAAGATAGACATAGGTGTTAAAAATTGGGGCTTAGCCCCAGACGTTTCTGGCGTGTGTGTGTGTCTTAAGTTGGTTTAGCCCCCCTCCCCACCCCAGTTTCAATTTGCTTCCGACGCTTATGGTATGTATGTATGTAGGTATGTGTGTATGTATGTATGTATATTATTTGTATGTATGTATGTTTTCAGTATCTTCACATACATGTGTTGTTTGTCGTTAGTTTGCTTTGCATTTTTTTAAAATTGATTTTTGTTAAATTGTTTCCTGTGTGTCTTTATGATGTAAGTGATGTGTGTGTGTAATGAAAACCCTCTTTTTTATATGGAAGCAATATAATGCAAATAACATGCAACAAGTACGACGGATATGCAATTTTATCATTGACAACATGTATTTTGCCGAGAAGAGAAAAAAAGTGAATGTTGATTTAAATTTAAGAAATTATATATATATTTTCCAAAATAACCTCAATGTTTCTATTAATTGTTCATTTATTGTGCATTTCAGATATACATTAACCAATAAGAACAACGTTACTATACGCGTAATAAATTATGGCTGTATCGTTACCGATATCCTTCTACCCGACAAAAATGGCAAAATTGATGATATCAATTTAGGATTCGATAATATTCAAGGTAATTCGACTTCATGAGTCAGCATTACGAAATATTTATTAACTATATTACTTAAATCACATTGATGAGTTGTAATCTTAAAGCCGTAGAATGGAGATTTTCATAGTTGTTCCATCCCGTTCAGTTTTCTTTGAATGGTATGTACTCAAATCATGTCACGTCAACAGAAATGTGTAATCGGTCACTTCCGGTTTTGTAATATTTACACTGACGACATTCAGTGATATCTTGTAACAAGTTGTTTCGGTTCATCTACGACCGAAAAGGTATCGCTAAAAGGAGCTTTATTTAGCTGCCTTTGTTTTACTACTTAGATATACGATAACAAAATGAGATGTATACAGGAATAAAAATTCTTAAATTCCTATATATTTTGTGAAAATTGCTAACAAATCCAGTTTGGCAAAATTTTCACTTGCAATCGATCATTTCAACATTTCAACCTTATTACATGCATACCACACTGGACCTAACCTTATTTTCAAAAATCGAAATAATGTTTTTTGGAAAACATTGCTAACGCCCCTTCAAAGTCTTATATTGTATGGGAGGCAAGTGACTTCTTTTTCCTGTAGACTCCTTCAAATATGGCACTTTTAACTCCTTGCATGTATACCATATTCCAGGTCAAATTATTATATACGTATATCACAAATTGCTTAGGCGGAAGTGACGCAGGTCATATCTTTCATTGAAACTGCATAACATTACGACGTATTGAAATGTTTTCCAACAAATATTTCATCAATATGTTTTCTTGTGATTAGGATATGAGGCCAGACATCCATACTTTGGTGCAGTATGTGGTCGTGTTGCAAATAGAATTGCCGGTGGAAAATTTATATTGGATGACAAAGAGTACACACTTGTTGTGAACAATGGGCCAAACCATCTCCATGGAGGAATAAAAGGTTTTGACAAAGTACGAAAAAATGGTTTGCAGCATAACATATGCAGTTGGTTTCTAATCATGAAATCTTCACGTCGGTGATAATTCGAAACAAAGTTTTATTTACTAAGCCTAAAATATGATTTTTATGATAATTTGAAGTATTCGAAATAATAAACTACGCAAAAAACCAAAAAAAAAACCAACAACAAAAAAAAACCCCGAAAACAGCAATTATAGAAAAACAGTGAATTTTCCAATGATTAATCTACATCTCTATCCAATACTCACTTATTAGAAAGACATGCTTGTGTTTTAGTTTTCTCTGGTTATATTTTCTTATATTTATGTTGTTTACCGTAAATGGGCCCAATTTCCTCTTCCAATATCAATGCTATACATTATGTAACCATAGTTACATGACCACAGGCATGATGATTGTTAAATTTCTAAATCAAGTGGTCCGGTTATGAGATGACTTTAATATATGTCAGACTTGACTAAACAACTCTGGACCTAATATTATAGAATGTTTTTATTCTCAGTTTTGACACATAACGCTAAAGAACTAATACTAGAATGATCACCATCAACTGCTTGATAGTAACCGTCATATACTGCAAGCTCTCGCATAGCTCGCATACACATATTGTTCAAAGAGAGATAACTCTTATATTAACTCTTATACCGTCAATTTTAACACATTTCTTCTTTACATAGTATAGTAAAGTTTTGAAAGATTATGTTGGTTCGTCTTACCGCCTTGTTTTGTACATACGATTATGTTACAATTCTCCAAAGACGAAACTACTAATTTTATATGTTGTATCGAATGACAGGGTGAAATTACCCGACTGTATCTGTTTGAAAGATGATAAACATTTATATTTTCTATATCGGTTGTGATGAGAATTTATCAGTTTTTTTTCTCGTTCGTTTTTATTCTAAATTGACTATAGTCTAACGTAAGATATAACCGATCGCTTACTCCTCCGTTTCACCTGATTTCACATCTAAATTTTTCAAAGGTGCGATTTTTCGAGTGTTCGCCAGTTCTGTTAGACTTAAACTGTTAGACTTAACATTATTTATTTAACTGCAGGGTTATAACAATGTTTTGTATTTACGTAGATCTCAAAATGTTGTTCAGAAGAAAGTCAGTCTTAAAATATAACACAGAAACACTTCGAAGGTCACCTACACATTTTATCTGATTTACTTAAACATAAACAACTAAGAAATAAATTGATTTCCTTTCTAGGCTGTGTGGACGTCAAACGTGGAAGGAGAGAAACTAGTTTTAAAATACACCAGTAAAGACGGAGAAGAAGGCTATCCAGGGGAGTTAACTACGACTGTAACCTACCAACTTACCAATGACAACGAATTTATCATTGATTACACGGCAAATACGACTAAACCAACACCTATCAATCTAACCAATCATTCTTATTTCAATCTGGCTGGACAGGTAAGTAAATTATATCCCATAGTTTTCAATTTTTTCACATCAAATGGAAAATGGCGACTTGAGAACGAGACACCATGATGTCCAATAGTGAAAGTACAAAGTGTATTTATATTAACCTGAAATCAAGTAAATTAAATATGGTTCTAAACGCGTGTGAGAAAAGACGAGAGAGAAATGATATTAACATTCAACATTCAACGTTAAACTTGAGTCACCACAATAAATTCATGTTTTGCGTTATCTTAATTATGATTTTAAATTTGTATAGGGGTTTCCTTCAATAGATGACCATATACTGATGATTAAGGCAGAGACATACACACCACTGAATGAAAATATAATACCAACAGGTAAAGTATTCATATCAGATGATTGATGTATAGCTAAGGCAATATCATTAATAAGATATAAAAATTGCAACCTTGCAACAATTCAGAGATAATTGTTTAAATGATTCGGTTCAAGATATTATTTCATTTTTATTTGAAATCAAAACTGTAGATATTACTTTTTATAATTTGTGAACTCCGCAAAATATGCATATTACAGCTTTTTTAAGGTGCTGGTATCTTCCTGTGTTCTAATAGTTAAGTTTTCACCAACAGGCGAACTCAGACCGAGACATTGTCAGAAGTTCTTTTGCCATTAAAAGTAAGATTTCCGGAGACAAAGACTGTGGTATTATGTATTCATGTAAACACATAACATAGGTCAAAGGTTGAAATAAATCCTGCTGTCGATGACATTATTCTAATTACACGTTTTAATTCTCATGGAAATGACCTATTCAAAATGCACAAATGCGATTGATTGAATGTTATTTTTTACAGGAGAGATTGCAAAGGTGGAAGGTACTCCATTCGATCTTAGAAAACCCGTTCGTCTTGGAGACAGACTTAAACAGGTCAACGGTGGCCTTGGATACGACATCAACTTCTGTGTTGGTGTGTCAGATAAACTTAGACATGTTGCAACGTAAGTATAATGAAATACTGTATATATATTACCAGTGTTCATAAATAATCGTGTGATCTGCAGTATAACCTATACATCTGTGGTCACTATGGTAACATAGTTGATTTTGGCTATGAAATACGTAGTTGTTCCTTGGTGGTTTATTGTGGTCTCCGTTAGATTAGAGCATTGCACTTTAACCATGGATGATCTCACCTGTATTCAGCGCAGCTTTGAGACCCGATGGGTCCCGAACTGATTTTGTGAAAAAAATGTCTGTTTACTTGCGGATGGATGTATTCTTATCCCGCGGGCACACTGTATCTGGGTTCTCTCCCCCACCATTAAAAGTGACTGCTACTATAGAAATGAAAATTTGTTGAGATTTTCGTAAAATAACATTTAGACAAACAAAATTAACTAAATGAAATCAATGTGCTTAAAGCGATATGAGCTGTCGTAGGTGAAAAAAATTACCTACCAATTTTATGTGATATTCTATCTCATATGTATATTTTAAAGAGACCATCTGGTGGTTAGAATAACTAATGCATGTTTACAATTGCAACAATCTTGCCATACGTAACCCGTAATATCGGTCATTTCTTACCTGCCATACTTTGAGCACTGCAAATTAACTTACGGTGATTTTTACGAAGATTACCGAGTGATCAATAAACACGTGCTATTTGCAGTTAATATATATTCTATTCTTATTACCCTTTGCGTTTATTTTCGCACATCATTATTTCATACCTAAATCAGGCAACATTAGTCTTTTTCGTCGTTTCAAAACATTCGTTTCTGAAATTGCCCGCGTGCCGGGTATATCGGGTGATCTCGACCCATTTTTAACTCGTCCCAACCCATTTTCGGCTTTATCATTCTTGACACATATGATAATGAACTGCCAAACTCCACCAGACATGGCAGCGCGATTGTAAAACATGAAGTACACATACTTTTCACAGTTATATTGTTTTGATTTTGTCAACGTCAGCATTCAGGGTTACATTAATTTCTTTAGTAACCTGCTGTATTTGTTCATATATTCATCCAATTTTCTTTAGGTATTTACAATAGCTATGAGAAGCATATATTTTACATAATAGATACATTTTCCAATAAAAATAATGTCCTGTACTCTAAAAATGAATATAAAAACGTATAAAATCGGCCGACTTTAACATAGTCCGAGCGCGTAAATGACCGAGATCACCTGACCAAATTACGAAATACATTTGATATGGCGAAAGAGTTTATCTGAAAGGTCATTGCATACGGAAATACAGCTGGATGTTTTAAGGTACGGGAAAACGTTAATTCTAATAAAAACAAATAACTTCGCAAAGAAGGTCTTTTACAACCTTTTACGTGTTTGATAATGTATTTGAACACACATTTTATCATATTCTCAACTATATGTCAGGCGACAACAATAAGCAATGTGACAGTTTATATCGCTGTAAATGTATGATACCTTGTTTTGTTTGTCCTGACTTGGAATCATAGCATTTTATGGTATTTTTTAAAGTTCTAATTTACAATATTTGTATTTGTCCATTACGTGAAATGTCTTTGTAGAGTGGAGCATCCTCCGTCTGGTAGAGTTATGGAAGTGTTGACAACAGAGCCTGGCTTACAGTGTTACACCGGATGTAATATGAAATCATTGACGGGCAAAGGTGGTAAAGCTTATGATAAATTCTGCTCCATTTGTTTAGAGACTCAACATTATGCAAACAGCGTCAACCAGGTGGGTATATTGCTAGGAAAACGAACTCACAAATCCAACAAAGGCATTTAGATAAACTTATTGAAATTTTGGATAACGATTAAGCTGTCAATAAATTTGCACTGTATTTCAGAGCTCTGAAGATATTTTTTGCACAATCTTGTCATCGGCATTTAAACTTATTAAAAGCTAAGATAATTATTTTACAGTGGGTAATCTCAGATAGATTAAGAAACACATTTAGATTCATAGTTTGGCCCTGTATGATACCGCTTTTTCTTTTGGAAATATATCTTTATTAAATTTGAGCTCAACCGTTGAATTCTTATTGTCAGAAACGATCGCCTCGAGCATTTGTTTTGGAATCCTTTGTAAACTTGTACCTTTATTATTGTTAATGATATTTGTTATTATTGGTTTTCAGTGTTGACAAAATGTGTCGTAAAATGTTTTGTTTGTCGTTCCTAGCATTGTCAACAACTTAAAAAATGATGAACATTATATGTCTAGTGGAAACTATACTAGCAGTAAAACTGGGTTTAATATATTTCTAAAGAGCTCGATTTTATCACATTAGCCATCTTTAGATTTCTTTGAAACATTTCTATTCTAAATACATTTTGAATGTAAACAGTAAGGAGGGACTATACGTTTGTACTTCCAAATGTGAATCATTTCACAAGAAAATGACTCTTTGCATTGAATTAGCAAAAGTTTTCCATACTTGAACTGAGTTTCCTTATTTTATGGGCGAATTTCATTGTTTACCATCTTGTTTGGGATACTCAGTTGATCTTCATATTAAGAACGTTTGTATATCTAATTTGTCGTATAATAATGGACTTTTGAGTTTTGATTATTCATTGGTACATTCTATGTCCTGGACATTCTATTGATACTTTGGTATCTGAGATTTTTTACACTTCATTGCAGCCAAATTTCCCGTCAACTATTCTACGACCAGACAATACATACAGACATACGACTGTCTATAAATTTGGAATTGCTAAATAAGTCAACAACTTTGAAGATACCTACACCTCGATACAAACTACATATATACTACAGACCATATGGGTGGTCAGGCTGATCCATTTTTGGCACATAGTTGGTAGACAATATTTATAATAAAAGTGAGTGAAACATAGAATTGTTTTTGTTTTATTGTATGTCATAATATCTCACACACAAACACACACACACACATACACAGATATATATATATATATATATATATATATATATATATATATATATATATATATATATATATATATATATGTGAATTTCATATAATGAATGGCTATATGATTGATATTTAACTGTTTTATAATATTAACATCAACTAATAGGATCACCATAGATTGTCGAGACTCCACGATTGAACAGAAGTGTTATATAAATAGACTCAAATTATTCATTTGTTTTCAGCTTCATTTCCTTCTTCAAAGCATTTCAACGTAAACGAAGTCACGGACATCGTTCATACAACCGACCCTACATACATGATGTCACTTTTTCATCTCTTTTACCTTACGTTAACAAAAAATTGGGTCTTCATCACATCCGCAGCAAACTTTATTCTGTTCCTTTTACAAATCTCAATAAACTTTTTCAAGAAGCAAGAATGAACCCCTACACGGATTCTTCAACCCCAGAATACATACTGAACTCCATTATAATGGACATCGCTTATCACAGGCTGTTTAAGCCTGCACGTGTTACACGATGACTGTTCTAAACAGAAACATCTTTTCCTTAAACTTAAATTTACAAATAAAGGCATAGACGCTTTAAACATTGGCAATGTTCTAAATCACAAAAAAGTTCAGTCCTGTATTCCACCATATTTTAAACTGAAGAGCACGCCTTGCATTTCATATAGCTATACACCTAGCATCGCATCCAAGCTATTCAATTACAAACAGGTTTTGCAGTGCCTAGACATCAACCATCTTCTACACAACACTGTCACATGTTCATGTGCTTCATCTCCTTTCAAATACAATACTATCGGGCATGTCATTACCGGCGACGTTTCTATTGTTGAAAATGAAAGCCTCAAAAATCTTATTTTAAGGGGCCCTAAATACCGGGAAGCCCGTTCCTTTAATTGGCGTCAGAATTTCAGTTTAGTTATGGATTCTGTCGAAGATTATGCCAGACGATGGGCCAAACATGAAGACGTAGAACCAGACACTTTGTCTGAATGGCTGAAAGCCATACGATGGTTGATAAAATCTCGAATTCGAAAACTTAAAGGGACTATGAAAACACGTTATCCCTCTGTATGTAGTAACTGAACTGGATAGGTTACATGACCAATATGTACTGGTACCAGCAGACAAAGCCTCAAATAACATAGTTTTTATTTGTAAGGCACATTACTATAATTGTTTATTAGAAGAACTTGGGTTTAATACGAATTCTGGAAATCCTACATACACACGTGCTCACTTTCAAAGGACGAGATCCTTCAAAATCACGTGTCCGTATTACACTCATTTGATATACCTTTCAACGGAGACCGATTTCGAGCTACCACATTTATACTGGATACCTAAACTTCATAAAAACCCATATAAGCAAAGATACATAGCAGGATCCAGCAAATTTCTACCAAACCTTTATCTTTACTCCTTACCAAGATATTGACAGCTGTTAAGGAGAAACTTCAAAAATACTATACAGTTGCTTATTCCAGAAGCGGTGTAAATCAGATGTGGATACTTAAAAATTCTAAACAGTTTTTAGAAAATTTGAAGGCACACAATTTTTCTCGAATTCACAGTATCAAATCTTATGATTTCTCAACTCTTTACACTACTATTCCACATAAAAAATTAAAAGAAAGACTTTTTAGCATCATAGACAACTGCTTTTTCACTAAAGGTGGTACCCGAAAATTTAAATATCTAGTGAATGGGCTATCAGGATACTTATTTCGTCAAAACACCACTCTGATTCTACACATAAGTATACTGAAGTTGATATAAAAAACATGCTGGAATTTCTAATAGACAATATATTTGTAATGTTCGGAGACGTGGTCTTTCAACAAACTGTCGGCATTCCTATGGGAACCAATTGTGCTCCTTTATTGGCCGACCTGTTCCTTTATTCATACGAAGCAGACTTCATTCAGAAACTGCTGAATCAAAAGAAGAAAAAGTTAGCGGTGTCCTTTAATTTGACATTTAGATATATCGACGACGTTTTGTCAATTAATAATGATAATTTTCATACATATGTCAATGCGATATATCCCAGCGAACTAGAAATTAAAGATACAACAGAAATCAAGTACACACGCTTCATACTTAGACATTTTACTTAATATAAACACAGACGGGAAATTAGCAACTAAGCTATACGATAAACGCGACGATTTCGGCTTTCCCATCGTAAATTTTCCACATTTAAGTAGTAATAATCCTCAGTCACCTGCATATGGAGTTTATATTTCACAAATGATCCGATATGCCAGGGCGTGCACAACATATGAAGATTTCATATACAGAGGTAAACTACTCACTGACAAATTATTGACACAGGGATATCGAAAACCGCGTTTAATGTCAACGTTCCGCAAATTTTATGGTCGGTATAATAGTCTTGTTTGCGACTACTCTGTTACACTAAGTGAAATGTTGAGTGCCTTTTCGTTGGCGGTTGTTTGAGACGTCTGTTCCAATTGTGACGAGGATACACTCCTCACGTGTTTCATTGGACTTGACTGTGGACTCACGGCGGGTGTGACCGGTCGACAGGGGATGCTTACTCCTTCATGGCACCTGATCCCACCTCTTGGTTTCCAGAGGTCCGTGTTTGTCCATTTTTACCGGATTTGTATCTATGTCCTGGACATCCTATTGATTTATACTTTGGTATCTGAGATTTTTATATTTCTTTATCGATTCTATCACTCTTCTTTTTCTGTTTTTCGTGCTTTGTTTCTTTTCTACCTGTATGGCAACGTGTTTACAGTTTTGTGGAATGTTGGTAAACTCGAACCCATCTCAATTCGTGCCCATCTCAACTCGTATCCTCTTTGGCTAAGTCATGCCTACGATTGACTGACTCATAACTCGTAACCTAAACAATTGATAGAGTCGTACTCTAATTTGTACATAATAATGGAGGAATTAGAAAAACTACCCGGTCTCGATCATTTTTCTACGTAGGAATCATGAATTACGCTTTTTCGGTTTGTTCCATTCCGCTCAGTTTTGTCGGAATAGTTAGTGTTCATATCATGTGACCTCAACAGAATGTCGGTCAAGATCGCTTCCGGTTTCATAATGACAACATTCAATGATATTGTGTCTCAGTTCTTCTCCTGGGATTTAATTGTCGATAGATGTTGGAATCCTTTCTTGTAACGACTACAAGTGCCGTCACTTCCTTGTAGGCTGCTTTTCACATCCGGCATCTAGCACTGCATGATATCTAGATTCAAGGTCATATATATGAGACAAAATGTTTAACAGGAAGTTCTCTTAAGTTGCATTCTATTATGACAAACGTTATCAAAAAGAATCAACTCTAAAAAGATCTATTAACCCATACCAGTAAGAAACACTACACGTTTTCCAGATAACTTTTTTCTACGGATCTAGAAAAGGCACAGTGATATTTTTTCACCATAGAAAAATGACTCAGGATTTTCTACCATAGAAAAATAACCCAGGTCCATTTTCACAATAGAAAAAATTAAATTTTCAACAGTAAATAATGACCGTGTCGTACAAGTTACACGTATTTTAGCAGGCTTAAATTATAGCTATATACATGGCAATTGTGTGGTGTTTACAAGCAGTGGAATTTCGTTTGAAAATTACGGCATTTTCGATGGCATATGATGTTTACAACGCGCAATGAAGATCCTATTAATAGAATGTTCCTTAAAGGTTCCTCTAATACAACTTCTAATTTACACGACAGTTTTTCTCTCCTGTCATATAAACAACTGAAAAATCCGACATAGTGATTCCTATATTTTCCATGTAAACTATAAACAAACGGTATAGGTAGCCCTATCGTCGCAAAACCACGGTCCAGATTCGCTATACTCTTTCCTACCCGTAGTTCCATGTGTCCGAAAACACTCGTGCATATTTTTATTATTCATGAAGCCTCAACCAATGCGAGTAAACGGCGCTCGTGCATTCGTCAGCTAATCAGATCGAGGCTATTAAACAATTTCAGAATTGTATTAGATCAACGGACTTCGCGATAACTTCTGTTGTCGATCACAACTACTGTGATTGGATACATTGAACACACTTACTCCTTTATAAATATTCATTAGCTACGAGTGATTTCGGGTACATGAAACCATGGGTAGAAAAGTGCATAGCGATTCCGGACCGTGGTTCTACGACTATGAGGGCGCCCATCTATATAAACAACTATGCACATTCGAGGGTTCTAAATTTCTTTGTTTTCTAAACCAAAACCAAATCGCCAAAAGCTCGAAAATTGTAACGACCCCTTTACCTTTTATCCATATGACCTGGCGAGATGTAGTGTCATGAACCATTTCTTGACCCGGACACGTTCAAATTTTAGGTAATAAAGAAAAGCGACATTTAATTTATTCTCACAAGAATAATCGTTCTTTTTTGCGATTCTACCTATGAGTATCCAGTGGGGAATATAAAGTTTTTTTCCATATAGATTGTCCTAACCAAAATTGAGTAGAATCACCCGCAAGATAATCAAAAGGTTAATCCGCCTATCACTTTTTAGTGAAGTGGACAATACCTCTGTCGGCGAAGTACTTCTGAGACCAATTCATTTCCACAGATAGTTGTATGTCAATTAAATATCAAACGGCATTATGGTTATTACCTTGTTGGTAAATACACGAATGAGATAATCGATGGGAACGAGTCAGCTGAAACATGAGTACGAGTCAACCAATTCACTTAGGTACGAGTTGTGATGGATACGAGATGAGAATAACTATATGTTGAACTTATTCATCTGATGTTGCCTTTAATATTACGCAACTCCGTTTGTATTTTTTTGTCGTTAGGAGTAAAAATCATTTTTGAATCACTAGAAAACAGAGAATCACTACGAAGCGTAATAAATGGAAAGATAATAACTATATAAACATTTTGCAAAGCAAAATAAAAATTAACAACCTTACAGAGGGTAAATCGCCTGTCATGGGCCTTTAAGTAACTCAAATAAAAATTAAATGAATAAACAGAAGAGAGAGAGAGAGAGAGAGAGAGAGAGAGAGAGAGAGAGAGAGAGAGAGAGAGAGAGAGAGAGAGAGAGAGAGAGAGAGAGAGAGAGAGAGAGAGAGAGAAAGAGAAAGAAAGAGAGAGACTTTTGGAATTAACCTGTCGCTATACAAAAGCGATTCAACAGTTTGTTTTACATTGTGAAAGTTCCTGTTAAAATGTTTTTACAGATATAAAAAAGTTCATGTAATTTAACTCCTGTATAATCGGAAAACGCTACATAAATATAAGTATCTAATGGAACAGACTTCAATAAAATCACGAATAAAAGAAAATGAAAATACCAACGTATACCCTTATGCCTAAATGTAAAATGTATTGTATATTTAAAAAGATTATTGACCGTTAGGATAATCTTAAACGGACTTATTAATGGTCAGAAATGGTTATGTCAAATTAATAAATCCTTAGATTAAGGTGTAATGTTCTTTGATATTTTACACAGGGGTATCGCGGCTGAAAGTTTAAACAAATAACACCCCTCATTTTTTCTACTCAGTTTAGATGAACTGACCAGGGAATTAGTTCATCATATTTTTTCATTTTTCATAAATATTTCATACATATATATTTGTATCTCAGGCTGTTATCAACTTACAATTTGATCTGTCAATTGTACATGTTGTCCACTGTGTATGGTTAAGGTGACCGTTCTGGTTTTGGATTATACTGAAGATTTTACATTCCGTTTCTAACACTCAAAAGTCAGTCGCAGCTTCGACACGGATTCTCCATGGTAACCAGCGGGAAATTCTTAAATGGGAGAATAATATATATCTCACGCTGCGTATATGTTTATAGAAACATACTGAAGTTGTGATAACATTTTTAAATACACAAGGAAAATAACTGTGTAGTAAAGAACAAAATGGGTAAGTACTGCAAATAAACTATATTTTTGTTTTGCATTCACCAGAATTCCATAGAAAAACATTAATTGTTGTAGTATAATTCTACCAATCGTGTCATAACCACTTGATGATGATGATGATGATGATGATGACATCATAACAATAATCTAATATATATATATATATATATATATATATATATATATATATATATATATATATATATATATATATATATATATAATAATAATAATAATAATAATAATGTAATACGTAATACTGCGATATAATAAATGGAAAACAACATATTGCTCGTAAAATGCAGTATAGTATTAACTGAGGTAAAACAAATATCATCGAGCAACAAAATCCAGTTGTGCAAAATTTTATATATTTTTATATTTTTATGTATTACATAAATATACAAAAAAACGACACGCGCGCATACAGAGAGAGAGAGAGAGAGAGAGAGAGAGAGAGAGAGAGAGAGAGAGAGAGAGTCAATTTCGTGAAAAATTTGAACGAAATAGATAACGATAAAAAGATTCACCAGCTGATAACCAAAGCAAATAGATCACATACAACTACCTTCCTACTGCCTGTCTATCTATCTATCTATCTATTTATCTGTCTATCTATATATCTATCTATCTATCTGTCTATCTGTCTGTCTGTCAGTCGGTATATCAATCTATCTATCTATCTGTCTATCTATCTATCTATAAAAATCGCAGATGCCAAAGTATAAATCAATAGGATGTCCAGGACATAGATACAAATCCGGTAAAAATGGACAAACACGGACCTCTGGAAACCAAGAGGTTTATTTATCTATCTATCTATCTATGAATCTGTCTTTTTATTAAGCATCAAGCAAATTGTTATAAAGTTTATGGCATGACTTAAATGTTATCCCATACAATAATATATTTTATGAAAACATTGAATTTAAATGTTGCTACAACAAATACTTAAAATGTCAAATTTTAGCAGTATCAATATCATGCTCAAGTTCGCTACGTGTTCAAATATTTCTGTTATGACCTAGGATGCATACTGTTTCGATCTGTGTATTTGTCTGTATATTTACGACATTCCATCCAAAATGATTAACTTGCTATGAATCTTAACCAACTTTGGAATTCTTAATCACAATGAGATCTATGATGATACGTATATGGGACTTTACAATCTTTATGAACGACCCGACTCTCGGAGCATACTGTTCCTCAAACACGCCTTCTCTCTCTCTCTCTCTCTCTCTCTCTCTCTCTCTCTCTCTCTCTCTCTCTCTCTCTCTCTCTCTCTCTCTCTGTAAACTATGTATGTATCACTTATACACGTACACACGAGTAACAATAATATTATAGACAACAATTACAACACATTAATGTATTGATAGAACTGCATTAAAGGTAAAAATGATCTCTGCTTGTATAACTTCCATTACAGTGAACTCATTGTTTGGATATAAAAAAAAATAAACCGCTTCAAGCTAGGGTAAAGGAATCAAACCAGACCACAAATATTGTTTAGTCTCATAACGCTAAGTTAATACAGGTTTCTGAAAATAATGATTTGTGTAGGTTTGTTCATTGACATTTAAACCACAAGTTGCAAGTTGTTTAAATTTTTATTTCCTCTGACAGACAAATATGGAAAAATACTAATGAGAGTTCAAATTATACAGAGAACACTTAAAGTCAATGTGCATACTCGCTTATCAGATGTTATAGATCAGATGTTATCTTATAGTATCATTACCTTTTTACATTGCGAATGTCATTGGTTGTTTCTACTGTAGTTTTTATCAACTACAAATCCATTAATTCGCTATAAACACAGCCTCAATACAATGATTACACGACTTATGTTTGATGTTGATAGGAAATCTATTCAAACGCTAAGATGGCCTTTTTACAGCGATTTGGCCACTCATTTAGATTTATTTGGCCTTTAGAAAATATGTTTAAATTGGAGCTCAACTGATGTTTTTGGTATTATCGTTGTGATATTCAACACATTGTAAGTTGAAAATATGTGCTAAAAAAGTATTTTAAGATATCACGATATAATTGTTAAAAGCATCACCCGACTAGGTCTCTTTGTTATATCCATAAAACGTGCTACAAAGAAATTGGCAGTAAGGTAATACTCTGATATATAGACCGTCAAAATAATCAGAGCATACACTTAAACATTTCCAACAACTTTTGTTCATTTGTTCATCTTGTTATATGTTATATATATGTATTTATATGTGCGTGTGTGTTCCTCAAACACGCCTTGTTGTACTCTCTCTCTCTCTCTCTCTCTCTCTCTCTCTCTCTCTCTCTCTCTCTCTCTCTCTCTCTCTCTCTCTCTCTCTCTCTGACTTTATATATATAGTTTTAGGGTTCGAATCAGATTAGACTTAACAATTCAGCATAGACAGTGATTGCTAATTATATGATATCAGCAAAATAAGTTGGGTGTATTATGGGTAAAGATATGACACGATTGAAAACTACATCCTATGTTGTCATTTGCGGTTCAAATGTATTTAAGAATTTTCAGAACTTCTATTTCAAGTAGCCATATACTTAACCTACTGTCGGGCAAACTTACACAATTTCTGATGCTTTTAGAAGTATTTATGTATTGTAGCAAATCAACAAAGACTCTAAGAACGTGTGATTCTTATACCAGAAAATCACTGGGTATAACACATGCATTAAGATTGTTATTTACTTGGTAGGCACACTACTTATCCGATTATTTGAAGCCGTATTATAATATAGTGTAAGTGAATAATATAAGATCCGATAAACACAGAGAGTTCGCAAAAAATATGTAATAGTAATGTTGAACTTAAATTTTGATAGAATAAAGGCTTGTTTAAAACATAAATGTGTGAACAAAGAGAAATTAAGTAAGAACACTAACCACTTCCACGCTTTGTCAAGGCGATAAACACCTGTGTAAACAATAGACTCGATAGCTAAGTTAGCCACATGAAAATAATAAAATGGATAGCTAAGTTAGCCATTAGAAAAAATGAAATGGATAGCTAAGTTAGCAATTAGAAAATAATAAAATGGATAGGTAAGTTAGCCAAATGAAAATAATAAAATGGATAGCTAAGTTAGCCACATGAAAATAATAAAATGGATAGGTAAGTTAGCCATTAGAAAATAATAAAATGGATAGTTAAGTTAGCCACATGAAAATAATAAAATGGATAGGTAAGTTAGCCATTAGAAAATAATAAAATGGATAAGTAAGTTAGCCACATGAAAATAATAAAATGGATAGGTAAGTTAGCCACATGAAAATAATAAAATGGATAGGTAAGTTAGCCATTAGAAAATAATAAAATGGATAGTTAAGTTAGCCACATGAAAATAATAAAATGGATAGGTAAGTTAGCCATTAGAAAATAATGAAGTGGATAGCTAAGTTAGCCACATGAAAATAATGAAATGGATAGCTAAGTTAGCCAGTTGAAAATAATGAAATGGATAGCTAAGTTTGCCATTTGAAAATAATGAAGTGGATAGCTAAGTTATCCATATGAAAATAATGAAATGGATAGCTAAATTAGCCAGTTGAAAATAATGAAATGGATAGCTAAGTTAGCCAGTTGAAAATAATGAAATGGATAGCTAAGTTTGCCATTAGAAAATAATGAAGTGGATAGCTAAGTTATCCATATGAAAATAATGAAATGGATAGCTAAATTTGCCACATGAAAATAATGAAGTGGATAGCTAAGTTAGCCACATAAAAATGATAAAATGGATAGCTAAGTTAGCCAGTTGAAAATAATGAAATGGATAGCTAAGTTAGCCAGTTGAAAATAATGACATGAATAGCTATGTTAGCCACAGGTCTATAATGAAATGGTTTATTGCGTTAACGTTATTACGTAATAAGCCTTATTTACATATCTGAAGTGTTAGATTTGGTCTGAAGAATTATTCGGCATCTTTAATGAGTAATTTTGTTTTCCTACATAGGTTTGGTTTATGCACATAACTAACTTATCGCTGTAACGCTATTTTCTGTATTTTCACAGCTCCTGCAGAAAAAGATGAATACAGACTTGCTCGGGATTACGGACTGGATATTAGTATGCCAGAGGTCAACATCGCGGTATCGTCTGCAGCTCAGAAAGAGTATCAGAAAAAGTGTAATTTCCTCTATAAAGAATTTCAAAAGACAATGAATTATTACCACAAAGAGGAACAAATGGTCAGGAATGATTTGAACAAACTTAATCGAGAAAAGGTACTGAACAACCAGTATTCCTTATATAGGTCGGCTGGATCGGATTTATTTTCAAAAGCTAGTGCAAAAAGACAACTTTTCCTGAAGAAAAATATAGGAAACGTCTCCCCTCTGTTTGATGATATATTATTCAATACACCATGGGGTCTTGACGCCATTGTGGATGAAGATTTAATCCGACCAAATACTGCTCCTGTGCCAAAATCTGTTGACGAAGAATCACATGATATCGCTAGTCCGAGACAAATATCGATCATGCCTATGAACGATAAACAACCATCTCCAAGTCATTATCATCAACATGCTGTACCAGCGTTTGAATATAAATTTATGGAACATCCTTCAGAGAAAATAGAACATCATTTAACTTCTCAACTAACCCAGAACTCTCCTCCCATTCCTCCTCCGAGTGCGTTAGATCAGCAAGCGAATGATTCGCATGTTGATCCTGAAATTTATGTACCAAAGTTAGAGGAAACAGAATACATAGATGGAGAGGTAGATGCTAAGACGGAAAGGACCAGGGCTCGAAAATTGACAATAAATGCCAGAAAATTTAATAAACTTCAAACTGGAGATGTCAACGTAAGATTGAAAGATAAAGATGGCCGTTTTCTTATCAAACCTGTCCAAAGGAATTATACGCCGGAGGGTGTTGATGCAGTATTTATTGCAAAAGACCCCTCTAAAGAAGTGACAGCTCTCGTACGACAAAACACAAATTGGAAATCCCCTACAGTAGCTGCTGAACTAAAGGTGAACAATCGGATTGCTATTCAGAAATCTTTAATGGGCAAAAATGTCAGAAAAACAACAGTTGCTGAGATATTTAATAGTGCAAGAGACAGAAAAACACGACACTTTAGAGTCGTTTTAAAAAATGCAAACAATGATGAAAATGCACAGAAAGCAGATACTGATGTAAACGACAAAGCAGCCCAGCAACCCGGTCATTCCCCAGTAATTCGCATTTACAAACACCAGAAGAAGATGAACCCTTCAATACCAGGACACTCAAAATCATCTCAAAGTAATAATTATGCAACAGTTTCTGTTCAGGATAAAAAGACGGGGAAAACATTGATAAACGGAAATATAACACCGGACAAAGTAAAAGGTATGCGCATAATATTAACTCCGAATACCAGAGATGATCCATGTGACCGTCCAAACACATCCACTTCTATAGGAAATATGAACAGAAGACGTGACTCTATATCGTCCATAATACGAGCGCCATCCGTAACTGGGCACAATGATGGACTGAACACATCGGGTCATCACCGAGTGTGTTTCGGTAGAATGCCCAGCAATGAACAAGTTGATAACTCAGATCAGCCTAATGTCCAACGATCAATTTCATCCATGTCAATGAGAGAAGGTGGGGTGCAATTTAGTTTTACTGATAAAGATATGACAGAAATGCTTCAAAAGGTATTGGATGGGAGTGTTGCATGTAGCGATGATATGATGGACAGATCTGCAAGTAACACGAGTCTTGGAGGGGCGATGAAAGCATTAAGAATGGTACAAAATATA
Source organism: Atrina japonica (assembly GCA_030159075.1). Taxonomy (NCBI): domain Eukaryota; kingdom Metazoa; phylum Mollusca; class Bivalvia; order Pterioida; family Pinnidae; genus Atrina; species Atrina japonica. Next base: position 12,534 of record BROG01000101.1, on the reverse strand, counting down.
AGTAGATTGGCCAATAGGAAAAAACATGCAGCTACACCGGATGCAATGTCAATATCTGAGAAATCTGGATCTCGAGACCTCCCTAGTCGAGTATCCAGTCGGAATGCTTTGAAGCAAATTATCATGGATCAGAAGAAAAGGGATGCAGCATATGAAGATCAAATGGCGACAATGAGGCGTCGTGTGGCACTAGGTGCTGGCAGACGATCAGCCATGGCATTTCGATGATGAGATTTTACAAATATTTACAATTGTGTGGTGTCTCACTATTAGAGGCAATTATTGTAATGCTAATATACTCGTAATCAACGTACACACAACACATAATACTTTGTTTGAATATTTTGTATTTTATTCCATATACAAGTGCAGTTCGGTAGAATGTAGCCACACTACTACAGGTGTCTTAAACACGTTCATTAAAAGAATAGATTGTTTTCTGGTTAAATAAGCATTTGTAGCTAAAAAATGGATACTTTGACAACTAGAAGTAATAGTGTGGTGAACAATAATAGAAATGGACTGGAATTCTTCATACATGAGGATGCTGTAGTAGAACAACGTCTTCTCCTTGTACACATACGTAAGCAGAGACTTAGAAATAATCCAGTGACAATCAACCTTGTTATTATTGTTATTATTAATTGACTCTGATTTAAAAATACAATGATATCTTATGTAAGTTTTGTGTATATTTATTTCATCCGAACTGACTTTATATCCACCAGTAAAATCGTTTGGTTTTGCAGGACCACAATATGTCCAAGAGATAATATAACACCCAAACGAAGGATCAGTATTTATTCACATCTTATGCCCACGAATGGAAATGCAAATACAATTGTGCTATTGTATTTTACACATGTCTTTCACAAATGGAAAAGGACGCGGATAGATACCATTTTAAAGAGAGTTACGATTTTTAAACATTTTGATGTTGACATCCGCTGAACATAGGATAATCCTGACGTTATGGTCTTTAGGATATAAAACAACGCTGTATGTCTCTGAATCGTAGCAAATTTATTTCGGGTAAACAATACAGAAAATAAAGGCGTGTCAAATACGTGGCATTCTATATGTAATTTGTTTTGCGCCACACTCACCAAATTTTCGATTGTACAAAGACGGTCTGTTTTAAAGTTGGATGAGAGACCCCAGTTACGATGTATCCGGGAGGAAAGCACTGACCCTTCCGCTAGTAAACTGGTATTTTTCTCACAAAATCAGCTTAGGTTCAATATACAGTCGATTCCACCTAACTGCATACCTGATGATTGCCTATTTCTGTTAATTGCATAAGAACTCAAAACACAAAACCATTTCCTATCTCTTATATGCTAAATATTCCTTTTAACTGCATAGGTTAAAACAAGAATTCCTGTTAATTGCATAAAATATTCCCCAAAATTGGGGAAAATGTACTGATTCCTGTAAAAAGTTATACATGGACATACTGTTTTCATAAAAATGAGAACATACCAAACTAATTTATGTGAAAATTTTGCCATTATGACATTATATTACCTTAATGCTGAACAAGATTCCATTACTAGTGTACCTAGGATGTTTAAAATAGTGTTATACACACAACTGAAAGGACTAATTGTTCACTAAATACTCTATTCCTGTTAACTGCATAATTTTCTCCAACATTTGGCTATGCAATTAAGAGGAATTGACTGTATATTTATATATATATATAAAAATATAAAACTGTAAACACGTTGCCATACAGGTAGAAAAGAAACAAAACACGAACAACAGAAAAAGAAGAGTGGTAGAATCGATAAAGAAAGCGTTGAAATGCTTTAAGGAAGGAAATGAAGCTGAAAACAAATGAATAATTTGCCACCTTTCTTTGAATTTCCCCTGAAATAACCGCAATATGTCAAGTCTGTTTATATAACACTTCTGCTCAATCGTGGAGTCTCGACAATCTATGGTGATCCTATTAGTTGATGTTAATATTATAAAACGATTAAATATCAATCATATAGCCATTCATTATATGAAATTCATATATATATATATATATATATATATATATATATATATATATATATATATATATGTGTGTGTGTGTGTGTGTGTGTGTGTGTGTTTGATCTACACTACTGTTTAACATTCACTAGCATCTGTCTACTTGTCTTGCATTGCTCTCTCTGTCTCTTTGTCTGTCTGTCTCTCTCTCTCTCTCTCTCTCTCTCTGTCTCTCTCTCTCTCCTAATCCTTTGGATTTGTATCATAAATGGTTGCATGGATATAATAAACATGTGAAATATAAACCTTTAAAATTACAATTTAATCCTTCTTCAAAGCACAAGTTAAATATTAAATGTGCATATGGGAGACGGGTAGAGCTTACACTATTTTATATGTGTTACCTTCCAAGGTTAAGTGGTTAATCCGATGATTGTTTTAGATCCGAGACCTCAGAAGATTACACGACAATCCAAAACAGTTTATTTAGTCGAATACACACACCAACATTGGCTGCACATTTTACATGCAAATTTATAAATATATGTGTTTATTCATGTAAAAAGGGGAATTGCTGTAACCCTAACCCTGCTGCTTTCAACGCTATTTATAATGGGTAAGTTTGAATTTGATTGTTTTAAATCAATTTCTTTTATTTAATTGTTAGTGCCACAGATGAACTCATCTCTTACAAAACATTGGGCTAGATATCGTTTATCCAAATCTAATGATGAAGCTGAACTAATTTACGTTACTTCTACATAGAAATCAGATAATTCTACCTGTAAAATGTGTTACTACCTGTGATTTGGCATTTGATGAAGCTGAACTAATTAACGTTACTTCTACATAGAAATCAGATAATTCTACCTGTAAAATGTGTTACTACCTGTGCTTTGGTATTTCATGAAGCTGAACTAATTAACGTTACTTTTAAATAGAAATCACATAATTCTACCTCTAAATGTGTTACTTCCTGTGTTTTGGTATTTCTTGAAGCTTAACTAATTAACGTTACTTCTACATAGAAATAAGATAATTCTACCTCTAAAATATGTTACTTCCTGTGTTTTGGTATTTCATGAAGCCTAACTAATTGACGTTACTTCTAAATAGACATAAGATAATACTTCCTGTAAAATGTACTACTATTTTGGTATCTGAGATCTTTATTTTCCTAAAATTGTCAAAAAGATTATCTTCAATATTGGAGCCGTTGTAAATAATCTCTCTAATTATGTATTTACAACTTTTGTTCATACTAACCTCGTACCTGGTATTTCGATACCAACTGATAATCTTACACTAAAGTAATATTTTGCACTGATAACACCACTTGAATTCCAAATCTTTCTAAAGCGAAGATAGTCATCTTTTTACAGTGGTTACAGATTTCGACTATACTTTTGGATTTAGTATTTTCCCTTGTATGATACCACTTTCTCTTTAGAAAATACACATATATTTTGAATAGGAGCTCAACTGATGGAGTTTGATTGACACAAACGATCGTTTTGAGCATTTTAACTTTGGTATTAAGTTTATAATTTTTTTTCTTCAAAAGAATGCATATAAATGAAACGATAAAGCTTTATCATCAAATAAAACGAGTATATATTGGAAACTAGCGTAAAGACCACCTCGCTCAGAAGACCATCTCGCATTTAAGACTAAATTTCAGTCTCTTTAAGATTTCTTAATGAATATTTACCCTCACCTTCGAGACAAATTTTATTTTCGTCAGTTAGGTGGTCTGAAAATCGAAGCACCACTGTAATTATGGGTTTTATTTTCTGTAACATTGTTTGCACATAGACAGTTAGTGGGTTAGGTGACATTGTATGAACAATGTGGTATTGGTGTCTCGACAAATATTTTAAACTTTATAATACCTACGTCAACAACTGAAACAACAGATTTGGAGGTGTGACCGATATATCATTCGTACTTTGTTTTAAGGGTGAGATAGACTAAAAGAATAATATAGCGTCAGCTTCCAGGAATATAAAACCTCAGATACCAAAGTATAAATCTTTAGGATGTGTAGGGCACAGATACAAATCTGGTAAAAATTGGACAAGCACAAATCTCTGGAAATCAAGAGGTGGGATCAGGTGTCATGGAGGAGTAAGCATATCTTGTCGACCGGTCACACCCGCCTTGATTCCACAGTCAAATCCAAATGAAATACGTGAGGAACGAATCCTCGTCACAATTGGTACAGACGTCTCAACAACCGCTATCGAACAGGCAACATTTCACGTAGTGAAACAGAATATTTGCAAACAAGACTATTATAACGACCGTAAACATCTGACATCAAACTCTGTTTTCGATATAAATACCACGTTTTCGAACATTACAAATATATTGGCTGTAAGAAATTTCAGTATTCTTTATATCAACGACAATGTATTTATGTGTAGAATCATAGTGATGTTGGACAACCAATGACTAGATATTTAATTATAAATTTCCGGGTACCACCTTTAGTGAAAAAAAACAGTTGTCGATGATGCCAAAAAGTCTCTAATTTAATTTTTCATATGGATTTGAGAAACATTGTGTGCCTTACAATTTTCTAAAAAATGTTTAGAATTATTAAGTATCCACATCTGATTTACATCGCTTCTGGAATAAGCAACTGTACAGTATTTCTCCTCAACGGCTTAGATTCTATACTAGGTGTATAGCTATATGAAATGCAATGCATGGTCGTCGAATTAAAATATGGCGGGACACAGGACTGAACTGTTTTTGTGATTTCGAACATTGCTAATGTTTTAAAACGTGTATACCTTTATTTGTAAATTTAAGTTTAAGGAAAAATACGTTTCTGTTCAGAACAGTTGTCGTTTGTAACGCGCGTAGGTGTGAAGTCTTGATGATCCATGTCCATTATAACGGAGTTCAGTGCGTATGCTGGGGTTGAAGAATTAATGTACGGGTTCACTTTTGACTCCTGAAAAAGTTCATTTCAGAAAAGTGTAAAAGGAATTGAATAAAGTTTGCTGCGAATGTGATGAAGACCCAAATTGTTGTTAACGAAAAGTAAAAGAGATGAAAACGTGACATCATATATGTTGGGTATGTTGTATGAACAATGTCCGTAACTTCACTTACGTCTTACGTTAGAATTAAAAAGTTCAATCACATTGACATTACTATAAATTGCCTACAGTTTGAAAATTGTCTGAATAACATGTTTTATTTACAATAAATAACCTAACTAAAGACAAATTCATGTTGAATGCCGAGTCGCCATACACATGTACAGTTTGAAGATCCGATTTCGTTGATTACGGTATATTGGTTTTGTTTACCTTTATTTTGGACATTTATCCAGATAAATAATGCTCACAATTGTGGTAGAGTATTAGCGTGTTATGCATTATTTTGTTTGCCAAAACCGATGTGAATATCGATACACAAATGCCATTGAATTCTTATACTGTTTTGGAAGAAAAATTAGTTATACATCCAAATTATGTCCATGTATATACAGGTATGCACAGGTATATACAGGTGTGTACAGGTATATATAGGTGTGTACAGGTTCATACAGTAGGAAAATGATCAACCACTAGTTATATTATGAGATATAGATTTCTATTCCAGTGTGACGACTGTCTTGATTGAGATTTTCTACATCCCACGCTTTCATTAGTGATTGATTATATTAATTACCTAGTCCTAATCCTCACTTTTTTAGTTCATAAGTGATATAGAAGGTAAAACCTCCAGACAGTAGATCTAAAATCAATATGACCGTCGATCCTTAATCTTGATATTGTAACTAATTTACCCGATAAAAGGAAATTTTGCATGGACATTCAGCCAAAGTTCGTATTTCAACTGAAACCCGTTTTAATGACTGACAGCTTGACACAAAAACAAATACACGGGTTTTCCTGCTAAGAGAGTACAGGTACATGGAATGTATAAAAATCTGTTCAGGTTGAAAAGATAGGACCAAAGCGCCTGCATGATCAACTGCCACATATAGCGCACCTTGACAAAACAAACAAAAATCTTGGTCTTGAATAGTGTCGTTATAAAGAGAATATCAATTAATTAAGAAGTCTCAGTTGATCCTTTTTTGTTATGCGGTTTACTTTTGACAATTTTGTGCACTAGAATTATTGAGAAGTTAATGTACACTCAGTTTGTTAAGTTAGATAATGTTAATAAATCTAAAATTAATGATGATGATGATGATGATGATTTTTCATTGACGTCTACTGAAAAATACTGATTTTTTATTTTTTCATTTTAGCACCCACGGACAAGGAGTCGCATGATCTTGCAAGGGACTATGGACTTGATATTACAATGCCGGAAGTTAATTTGGCTGTATCCTCGGCAGCGCAAAAGGAGTACCAGAAAAAATGCAATTTCCTGTATAAAGAATTTCAGAAAAACATGACTTATCTGATAAAGGATGAAAACAAAGTTCGTCAGGAGTTACGGACACTCAAAAAGGAACTTGTCACGAACAGCAGGTATTCTTTGTATAGGTCATCCGGTGCTGATCTATTTTCAAAGGCGACGCAAAAACGGAAAAAATTTATGGACAACAACTTAGCTACAGTTTCGCCATTATTTGAAGACACATGTTTTGTTTATAGTCCAAATGAATCAACTGTAAATGACGACACGGTAAGACCCCAAACAGCACCAACTGAGAGCAAACATCAAGAACCACAATCAAAAGTAACGTCTTCAAATGAATTACGCCCCCAAACGGCAGCGGTCAGTAACATTGTTAAGGACAGCGACAATAATAGTATTACGAGGGGCTCGCCCGTACATAACCAGGGATGTAGAAATACGGATCAACCTGATTGCTTTTTAAAACCGTCACACCGAGTGTCACCCTTACATCCTGGTGGAAAAATGACAGAACAAATAGATCGTCTGCTAAACGCTGCTACGCAACATATTTCCGGTGGTTCTGTCTTTTCTGAGTCTCCAATGTGTCATAATGAGACAGATATCCCCGTAATGGATGGAGAAGTTGACCCACAAACAGAACGAACGAGAGCAAGAAAAATCACAATAAACGCTACGAAGTTTGCGGAATTACAAAAGGGCAAAACGTTTGTTACTTTAAAAGATAAAGACGGAGAATTTATACTGAAGCCAATCAATCTAAATTATGAGCCGAATGAAGTGGAAGCCGTTTTCTTTGCCAAAGATCCAACAAAGGAGAAAATGGCACTTGTTAGGCAAAACACTACCTGGGAATCTAACACTGTCTCTTCTGATTTGAAAGTAAATAACAGAATAGCAATCCAAAAATCATTAATGGGACTGAAAGCGAAAAAGACAACAGTAGCTGAAATATTTAACAATGCAAGAGATAGACGAACACGGCATTTTCGAATCATGTTGAAAAACCCAGTCGTACAAAATAAAGGAAAAGAACATGCTCAAAAAGTCCAAAGACGAAAATCTGAGGCTCTGGAGATGTACAAACAGAATCAGCAACAACATCAGTCTCAAAATCAGAGTTCATATGAAAATCAAATATCAAAACCTAAATTACCAGTAAAGCAGTCAAAAAATACCGGTCCACCATCGCCAAAACCACCTATACTGAGAGACACCAGTACACCGGCTACTGGGACTTATAAAAGCAAAAAAGTCGTACTTAATGCATGGAATGGAAATAACACGTCACTGAAAAATGAAAAGCATGGTGATATAAGCAATCTGCCTCCAAAAGTAAAGTTTGAACGAATGTTCGGGGAACATCTTGATGTTCGTAGCCAGACTCCTATAAACAGATGTACGTCTTCAATGTCGATGCGAGATGTTAGCCAGTACACCATGAGTGACAAAGATATGACCGAGATGTTTAGAAGAATGGTTGAAGGTCGAGGGGATGGTGGTGTGGATGAAGACAAACACACTTTAAAGCCATTCCCTACTACTCAAAGAAAGAAACAGGCGGTTCCATCCGATACTGTGTCAAATGCTGGAACTTCTCTTTCGATTGAACCACAAAGAAGAGTTCTACGGTATGATCCTAGAAGCATAATACGTGATGAACGCAGACGAGATATGGAATATTCGGATGCTATGCAGAGAATGAGGAGACGTGTGACACTCGGTGCAGGTATGCGTCGTCCAAATAGTGTAGCCAGTTTTCGATAACTAAACTTCTTGAGACAACTGAAGTCCATAAACTTAATTATTTCAATATGATCCTTGGATGATATTTTTAAAATGCATAATGCAGAAACATCTATGATAAACTTTCTCAATGATACACGTAACACTTATCTCTTATTCCACAAAAGGTCGGTTCAATCATTTCACATTAGTTAGTTTTCTAAGGATGATTTCTAATATTAATATTTCTGTGATATGTTGTCTGACTTTAATTTTAAAATGAATTCGTTACCCTGAGGTGCTGAGATGTATTCATCTAACCATTTAATTACTTTGTTGTTGAAGGACGTTCAGGCTAAAACAAAATCATGGTGATAATGAACTATTAAAATTATAAAATGACGTTTTGTTGATATCAAAATTAGTGTATGCAAAGTACATAACAAACTAAACGATGGTGACAATAAAAGGAAATGGACGAACAAACACTTAGATGCAAGAGATGGGAAATTATTCACGGAGAAGTTAATCGACACTCCATACTACATAATCAGTGCGCCAAAAGCTAGTGTGTGTGTGTGTGTGTGTGTGTGTGTGTGTGTGTGTGTGTGTGTGTGTGTGACCTGTACATACATTCGCTTAAACTTTTAAGCGGCCAGTTTAATTCCTCCAAAACATTTCTCAAACAAATCAGCAGTTATCTTTGCAACACGGTTATCAGTCACCCTTTTCCACGTCCGAAGTTGCCAAGTTTACCCACATTAACGGTAATTCAAATATGACTGTTACAGCCGCCTAGTATTCAATTAAAATTAAATTTTCCATTCGTAGAACAATAGTATATATCTATTATTTGAAGTTTAATATATGCACACATTTTAACTTGACAATTTTGAGAGGTCTTACATGTGATGCCTGACTCTAAATCTCACTCTCAGTATTAACCGCACGTCAAAGAATATAAAAATTATATAAATTTGGTTTCCTCATCTCGTTTAAAATGATGTTGAGCTAGTATTGCCGTATGTGAGTTCTACAGTTAAATAGTTAATACCACTTGAATGTAATTATAGAATGTCAATATCACATCCATGAGTAAAACCTAGTTACCCTAAGTACAAACTAGTTTTTCTCGAGTTAAACCTAGATTACTTTAGTTAAACCTAGTTTGTCTCAGTAACGCAACTGGAGAAAAACTAAGTTTAACTGAGAAATACTAGGGGTAACTGCGGCCAAATTACAAAAAGCAGTTAAATCTAGTTTTATGTCGAATTAAACCTAGTTTAATTGAGAAAAACCAGGTTTAAGTGCGCATAATAACATTTATGAGAATTAAAAAAAACAAGGTTTAACTGAGAAAAACTAAGTTTAACATTTATGTAAATTTGGTGTGCCATATGCAAGTATTTTGTTGTATTATGTATATATAAGTATCTGTATGTATTTGTTCAGTTGTTGTCTCATAATATAGTTGTATATAGTACAATGTACATATATATAATGTGTGTCGTCTTTGTGCTCAATTTCCCCTGGAACGTGTCATTTACATGTTTGCTCTTCATTGAAAATGGGGCTTTGATTTCATCAATATATATCCAATTTATGAAAACGTTTTCATTATATCGTACATAACTGAATTGGGCGTTGAATATTATACCCATTTATTGTAATACAAAATAAAATTCTATAGATTTGTAGTATGCCAGTAGACTGGAGAAGGGATAATGTCATAATAAAATTACTGTTCATTAACTGAGAAATGTGCCACTTTTAAAATAAATCACAACACTATATATCTGAAATGCCATTGTAATTAGTACTATTTCACGAGATAGTAGATCAAGGATTAAACGTGTATGATATGTGGTTGTAAAGCGTAAGTGTAGCATTTGATAAAACACATTAGTATCATAATTCTCTGACTATTTATCAGAGTTTTAAGCTGGAGACAGCTTACAACAGTTTAATAGTCGAGGGTCCCTCTCTCAAGTCAAAGGCCCAAGCTTCTTTTCCCATTAGCGGGTCATGCCTAAGGTTTTTAGAGAGTACCTTCCGAATTGCTTAGCATAAGAGGTGAAGGACACGGGTCTTTAGGACGAGACTTTAAACTGTGGCCCTGTGGCATTGCAGGTGTGTCGGTCACAGTGCCGGTGAAATTTGTGGCATCTCACCTATAAATATTGACGTCTCCAGTTAAAAGTGAAAAATGTCTTATCGGGATTTAGATTAAAAACAACAACAACACTAAAACTAAACTAAAACCATGTTGACTTGCGAGATGATCCCTCATGGACCAGCCTACATGACAAGTTAAACCAGTTTTTCTTGTGAATTGTGGATTCTGCGTTTTTCTTTATTAAATATATCCATATTATTTTATAATTTCATTTACTTTTGAATGATATTGCAAAATGATATTGACTATTCTAAAATAACCATATAGTTTGAAAACTGTCTATATATAGAGACTTATGGCTGGTACACCTAAACAATTGAAAGATATTTTTCGTTATTTGTGATGGAAAACTTTCTCAATTGTTTGATGCAATAAAAATACATTTATAGGTATGAGTATCCTTTGGGATAGCAATGGTGATCATTTTAAGTAAAATATTAAGGAAGTATATAGTTTTTGCATTGATGTCAAACAGACTATACTACTATTACTAATTACAACACTGACAACAACAACAGCAACAACAACAACAATAACAATGATAATAATAGGAATACTTCTAAATGAGATATTGTGGTAATATTGGTGACAATTTCTATTAAACAGATTATCGATATACACACAAAGCCAAAGAGAAATAACTCTAAAATGATACACGAGTTCCCTTCTTTACCTTATGTAAGTTAAAAAGCAATTGATACGCGCTACAGTTAGATTTTCGTGTGTACTTTAAATCCGGTTTTATTTGCGAGAATTTCATTTACACAACACGCAATTTTTCGCTCGCAAAAATCAAAATAATCGTATAATGATGTATGGTAATTGCATGGCGAAATGGGCATTCGAAATCGCGAAAATATCATCTCGTGAATAATTTTAGAACTTTTGTATTGCGAAAACAACGTCCTGTGCAAATTTGCAGTAATGTCCATGACGAATTCTTGAGTTGCACTGAGTACTTTAAACATTTCGATCTGATATAACTATCTTTATTCACCTTTCATTAGGGCTTTCCACTAAAAGTGGAAAACCCTATTGTTATTGTCGTGTTTTTTTTTTTTCTTCTTCTTCTTCTTATTATTATTATTCCTGTCACCAAATTCAGAGAAATTAGCACATTCAATTCAAAATCTCTTTACGTCTTCTTATTCGTCTTCTTCTGAGGACGTGCTAGCAACTTTTTTGGGTCTAACATCCTTGACCCTTTTTGGATAAGGACCATGTTTGTACTTTTTCAAAAAGTCTCAAGATTGCAGAAACTACTCATGCGATTTGGTTGTGCATCGAGATTTAAATTCTCCTCTCTTAGACGAATTGGCCTAGTTGAACTCGTTTTTCGATATCTCTTATTGGTATCGAAATATTCGTGGCCCAATTCAGTTCAAATTTCGAAAAACAAAATTTCGTCACAATTCGTTACGAAAACATGTCTCATTTTTTTTTCTAACGTCAATTTTTGACGTTGGTCCGTTTGGTCCAAATTTTTAGATTCGATGTTTTTTCGAACGTTTTCAAATGTTTTTCATGCAAATTATTGTCGTAGGATATCTTCTATCTATGTCACTTCTCCGATCGACTTTTTATGCAGTATGTAGGGGCTAGGTCCCTTAAAGAGTTTTTAGTCCCTTTACCTATGAAACCCCTCAAGCGATTGTCAAGATTTTCATACCAAATATGTAACATACAATGCGCATTGTAATATTCATAAAATATTTCACATCAGATCTTTAATTTTTGAGAAATTGGGCGCCAAACAGTTAAGGCCAGAGGAGCATTTGACGTCACGCGTGGAGTTTTGATGCATTTTATTTGAAATGGTACAGAATCAGAATTACAATTTACATCTGAACATACATTCGCGCATGCAAACAGATAGAAAAACAAACATAAAGATGAACTGTCGGACAGACATACAGGTAGAGACACAGTGACAGACACACATAAACATAGGCACATACACTCACGCGCGCTTGTATAAAAAGCGAATTTTATATTCGCACTGTCGGAAAACAATAAGTATATGCTTTATTTGTCATAAAAAATATATATATTAACATACAAACACTCGCGCGCGAGCTCATTTTTTCTCTCTCCTTCTATCTCTCTTTCTATTTGTCTCTCTTTCTATCTCTCTGTCTTTTTCTCTCACACACACATACACATGTAGGCTATTCACCATTTCATTCCTGCATACTATTCATTTTAGGTTACTTTTCGAAAAATACAAATAGCCGTGAAAACGGCTGTTGTTTATTATC
>BROG01000100.1:1525000-1581186 GCA_030159075.1 Atrina japonica | reverse complement strand
TTAATTCTGCCAATTACCTTTAAAGGTAGTTTATACGTCGATTTAGCATCAAAATTGAAAAAAATAAGAAAAAATAGTGCAAAATAATAGTGCAATTTAAATGCTTTAAGTATAGTGAAAGTTTCGATTACATGCCATCTGTCCATTGTTTCGCTTTGTGAGTACTGGTGTGAAATAAAACACGTTCTTTTATAGGGGAATTGTGAGAGGATTTTAATTGATAACACCCATGACTGTCTTTGAAGTAATAAATCAATTTGATGTCAGAATCAGAACATGTTTAAAGGTTAGGATGACAGCTTTAAAAAATCAAAGAGTCTGACGATAGATAAAGTCTGGCGATACGTTATTGTTTACAAATATAAAAAATATCTGATGCCAAAGTACAAATCATTAGGATGCATATGTCCAGGCTATATGTACAAATCCGGTAAAAAAACGGACAAACACGGACTTCTTGAAATCAAGAGGTGGGATCAGGTGTGATGGAGGAGTCTGGCAAATTAATCTAGTGACAGATAATTTCCTTGTCCTCGAGAAGATGAATATAAAGGTACTCGTTTTCATATACCAGTTCCACATACTTTAAAATACGGAAACAAATGGATGTTGCATTTAACCTTTATGTCTGGCGAAATGACGTCACAATACTATATCACTATTCCAAACAACCAAAGCGATATAGCACGTATCAGTCTGATGCCAAGCACAGACGATGAGGAGCGGCACTACTGATGGATAAAGGACATGTCTGCATTACTTACCAAATTAAAAATAGTAATAAAACATTTCCATGTGATATTTTCTCCAGAAATCCTCAAGTTAGGATAGATATTAGCATTACTACCAAAGTTATATTTTAACAAAGCAGGTCAAAACATATTACCTTTACGATCATTTCTGTCAATAAGACTTGATCAGTCAGCTGAAATTTAAAATATAAATGTATTTTTCCGAAAGCAAGAAAAGATGGTATCATACAATGCCAAATAATACATCTAAATGTATTGCTAAATCCTTCTTAGTGTACCCACTCTGAACTGAACATATAAAGAGTCATCACATAAAGAATAAAGCTGTAGTATTAATGAATCGATCATAAAGTCAGCCATGTCTATACCTTGTAATGTTCTTAAATAAACAGATGCCAGTATATTGTATGAATTATGCGGCTCCTCGAAAATAACATAATACCGTTAGAGAAAAACAGTCAGAAAACAGTCCGAAATAGCATCTGTACATGCAGCCTGGGGGCATGGTAATCAAATAGTTTAGCAAGACAAAACGGAAACTCCAGCCATTTACACAGATAAAATGCCGCAGAAAGTTTTACGAACTTCAATAAATTCCCAGGGGAAATTAATTGCCAATAAATTGTGACTACCCATACATGTTTTTGAAATGTACCATTTGATTGGTTCAGCTACTACGTGCGCACGTAATAGGAATATTTCTGTTATCTCCGTGTCACAATAAAATTTAGCGGCAGCAAAATATTGTTGAATTTGTAAAGAAAGTTACACCGACGAAATATCAATCGCAGAAAGAAAATAATTAGTTAGGGAAAGAAATGGAATTTGTCTGAAACAGCTTGACAAAATCTTTAAAAATGGGATCCACTGAAAAAAACGTACACGATAAAACTAAAAATACGAAATAGTAAATGACGAATTATTGAATGAAACTTGATGTTGAGGATTTAATAGTTCGATTCAAGAAATTGAAAGATAGAATAAAGATGGAAGATTGAAAAGATTGAGAGATTATTACCACATTACTGGAAAATTAAGCCAGTCTACACCGCATTTCTATAATCTTGCATAATTTAAAGTGGTACTTTTTGCATCTACTCATTCACGAAATTGCAAAAGTTTCGAGTAATATAGGGTGTAATCAGATTCATTCACATTATATCTTGATTCATTTTAATTACATGATATATTTTTCTCTGAATCTCATTATATTGAAAAATTCATATACAAACTATAAGAAAAATTAAGTAACAGTCTTGCTATTAAACAATGCCTACAAAAGATTTCTGTAGCTCGGTCTATTTTTACTATCGGCCCTCGCGTGATAAGTAATGGAATTCAATGTGTACTCTAGACAAAAGCATAGGGTTTCGAGTCAACATAGAATTTCATGCTATTGATTCGTGAACCCACTTTGTATGCCAAATGGGTTATTTCAGGTGTTTAAAAGTTATAAATTGTATTTTGAAGTAAATGTGTGCGCTTGTTAATCCACTTAAAAATCGACTACGACTACGACATTATAAAAATCGCAGACGCCAAAGCATCAATACATGTGGTCACGAAGTTGGGGGGGGGGGGTTCAAGATATATATATATATATATATATATATATATATATATATATATATATATATATATATATATATATATACATATATATATATATATCCAATGAACATTGACCAAATACGGACCTCTGATAATGCAGAGCCGGGGTTTACTCATACTCTGCTGATCGGTCACACTCACTGCGAGACCACAAAGTTAAATGAAATTAGTGAGAAATAAATTTTCGTCAAAATCGGAATACTCGACTCATAAACATTACTGAACAAATAACTCAACATTTCATCTATTGAAACAGTCATTATGTTGATAAATTTGCGAAATGTTGACATTAAACTCAATTTCTGATATCCTTTTGATAAAAACTGATCAGTAATATCTTTTCCAGAATCTCAGTACGCTGTTCAATTCGTAGTTGTTTTACTTTTCTGAAACATAATAAAGCATTGACAATTATCCTCTAATTTCAGATGGCGTCTTTCTTTTTTCAAGACATTTGTTCAGGTATTTTAGATAGGAGTTTTACAAGACTCGTACATGCTAACCTGGTCAGGGGGTATGGAGTCGATTGGCTGACCAATATACGAATCCCTTTTTCTGTCTTACACCAAACAAGAGAGAGAGAGAGAGAGAGAGAGAGAGAGAGAGAGAGAGAGAGAGAGAGAGAGAGAGAGAGAGAGAGAGAGAGAGAGTTGACTGTGCACATTATTTCCATAGACAATATAATAGATTATCATACATGTACTACAAGGGATTAGTGCACCTGGTATACAAAAATTGTCCCTAAATTCAGTCTTCGGTTTTCACCTAAAATAATTCTCTAAGAAGACCACAGTTGCTTACCCTTTGAGTACAACTATTTTTGTATTTTGTAAACATAATTTAAATGTGAAATAAAATATCTTTCCGATAAATATAGGCACCCCATTAGGTGTTAATGGCAGTTATTGTCTTATTCTCACAAGATGGCGGACGGAGTAACCTTTTACGTTTGGTTGGTTTGTTCCACTTATTCCAATATTTGAAAAATCAGAGGCGAAGAAGGGGGAACTAAAAGGTTACTCCGCCCGCCATCTTGTGCGAATCGGACAATAACACACATTTTTCTTCATTTAGAAGTTCAGAGTTCTTCATTTAGTATCACCTTTTTATGCTGTTGCTAACTGCTCTATTTTTTTCAATATTTTACAATATATATACATTAAATTTTATCTTACCGGAAGACGGAAGAAAATCATGTATACATGTAAAGTAGAACCGCAGCATTCTTTACCTGAGAGCGGAATTGCAAACAGATAAATTTGCAAACAGATAAACATGACTAATGATTACATCATGACGTCTCCCAATTTTCATTGCGTTATTGAAAAACTTGCTCCTTTAGGGCATTTCTATAAGTAAAATGTCAACGTAAGCGTGAAATAGATGTTGTTTGAAAAACCATACCCAATAGGATATATACAAGAATGATATTTTAAGATGAGGCCGATTTTAGTGGTTACTGGCTCTACTCCTGTCATATGAACATTAACTTTCTAGAGTATAATGGCTTTATAAGTTCTATTAAAAAATGAGGTTTAAAATTTCATAAAAAATTAATGATTTCCTCATGCAATCTTCTGTTGTAATAACATTAGTTAGGCCTCATGTCTGTTAGGACCTTATATTGGGAGTGAAACATTGATGGTCATGGAAATAATATTAATGAAATAGTTTTAAAGGATTATATATGATAAGGGTCAAAAACGGCCCGCAAATGGTGGATGTCCATATTTTCATAACAGGTTCAACATATCGCCTAAAGTTGAGATCTAAGTAGTTTGACTTGCTCTCTTGACCCCAAAGGTCATTTCAAGGTCATGTTAAATCAATGGAACTCCAGTGACTTATTGAACTTTTGTGTTAAGTCTGGTGAAAAATTATTTCGAGAAAATGAGTTTATTCCACAGATAAATTTTATCTGGTGAAAAATATATGTATATGTAAAATGTATTCCTTTAAAAATATAGTATAAAAAGAGAAAAAAAAACTTACTATAAGGAGATTCGAAGCCCGGACCCTTGAGTTCACAATCTGACGTGCTATCCATTACGCCACAATAACTTAAATATACAAAGGTGGTGTAAAATTTTAAACAGTCTGATTTAAGACCTAACAAGAGAATGCAGTCGCTAGTTGTATATCCTTACGTTTTGTACTCATAGGGCTTCCTGTAGAAAACTGAAAAATCAAAGATTTACCTCATAGATATAGACTCCTATTTTTAAAAACAGTAATATTATTTACTTTAAAAATTCAACGTATACTCTTGATAAAAGTGTCGGTGATGCCTGAGCTCAGAGGCAACATTCTAAAAATAGATCCTGTGCAGTAGGCCTGTATTCGGCAATCAAATACTGAACTCTGAAACAGAAATAAATAATGTGTAACAGTGCAGTTGCAAGCGAGAAAGCTAAAAAGGTATAGAGAAAAACCCCATAAACTTAGAGTAACCAAAGATTACCAAGCAAACCTTACACGGCAACTTTGCCTCTATACTGATGATCAGATTTTCTTAATAAATTTTCATTTCATTTTCGCAATGAAATATAAGGATTTATGAATTGTTTAATACTATTATTTTTCATTGTTATTTTTCACCTTTATGCATACAATTCAAACATTCTTAATCCTGATAAATAATTCAGTTTGGTCTGTATAGTGCTACTACATTCTGAGATAATACCAATCTTATTGTTTTCACTAAACCGTGAAATGTAGGTCAGATACAAAACCCCCAAACTACAAGCCAATACATATCACCATACAAGTTTGGACTTTTTAGTGCTACTATTTTTTCAGATAATGCCAAATCAAATCTTCATAACGTGGTCACTCAACCGTAAAATGTAGGTCAGTTGCAACATCTGCAACATGCAAGCTAATAGTCATTATATGACACATCATCCATGTATTTTTGGTCTGTCTAAGGCTACTTCTTTCTGAGAGAATGCCAAAATCAAAATTTCTTAACGTGGTCACTCAACCATAAACTGTAGATCATATGCAATATCTGTAACATGCAAGTTAATAGTCATCATATAAAAATCTCAGATATCAAAGTATAAATCAATCAAATGTCCAGGACATAGATACAAATTTGGTAAAAATAGACAAATACGGACCTCTGGAAACCAAGAGGTGGGATCAGGCGCCATGGAGGAGTAAGCATCCCCTGACGACCGGTCACATCCACCGTGAGTCCACAGTCAAGTCCAATGGAATACGTGAGCAGTGAATCATCGTCACAATTGGTACAGACGTCTCAACAACCGCCAACGAAAAGGCAACTCAATTTCACAAATCGCAAACAAGAATATTATACCGACCGTAAAATTTGCGGAACGTTGACATTAAACGCGGTTTTCGATGTGTGCTTGATTCTGTTGTATCTTTAATTTCTAGTTCGCTGGGATATATCGCATTGACATATGTATGAAAATTGTCATTATTAATTGACAAAACATCGTAGATATATCTAAATGTCCAATTAAAGGACACCGCATATGTTTTCTTCTTTTGATTCAGCAGTTTCTGAATGAAGTCTGCTTCGTATGAATAAAGTAACAGGTCGGTCAATAAATGGGCACAATTGGTCCCCATGGGAATGCCGACAGTTTGTTGAAAGATCGCGTCTCCGAACATTACAAACATATTGTCTATTAGAAATTACAGCATGTTTTTATATCAACTTCAGTGTATCTACGTGTAGAATCAGAGTGGTGTTGGACAAAAAAAGTATCATGATAGCCACTGAACATCACTAGATACTTAAATTTTTGGGTACCACCTTTAGTGAAAAAAAGTTGTCTATAATGCTAAAAAGTCTTTCTTTTATTTTTTTAATGTACAATAGTTGTGAAAATAGTAGAGAAGTTATATGTTTTGATACTGTGAATTCGACAAAAATTGTGTGCCTTCAAATTTTCTAAAAGCTGTTCAGAATTTTTAGTATCCACATCTGATTTACACCGCTTCTGGAATAAGCAATTGTGTAGTATTTGTTGAAGATTCTCCTTAACGGCTGTCAATATTTTGGTAAGGAATAAAGATAAAGGTTTGGAAGAACATTTGCTGGATCATGCTATATATCTTTGCTTATATCGGGTTTTATGAAGTATATCTATCCAATATAAAAATGGAAGCTCAAAATCGGTATCCGTTGTAGGTACATTATATGAGCGTAATACGGACACATGATTTTGAAGGATCTCGCCCTTTGAAAATGTGTGTATGTAGGATTACCAGAATTCGTATTAAACCCAAGTTCTTCCAATAAATAATTATAGTAATGTTCCGTACAAATAAAACCTATATTATTTGAGGCTTTGTCTGCTGGTACCAGTACATATTGGTCATGTAATCTATACAGTTCATTTACTATTTCTGGATCACTAAATACAGGGGGATAACACATCATCCATGCATGTTTGGTCTGTTTAAGGCTACTTCCTTCTGAGAGAATGCCTATATCTCCTTAATGTGGTCATTCAACCGTAAAATGTAGGTGAGATGCAGCATCTGCCAAATGCAAGCTGATAGTCATCATATGACACATTAACCATGCATGTTTGGTCTGTCTAGCCTTTCTACTTTCAGAGTTAATTCTGAAATCAAATCATCTTAACATAATTACTTAACCAAAACACTATCATATGACACAACATCCATGCAATCATGACCTGTCTAAGGCTATTTCTTGCTGAGAGAATGCCATAATCAAAATGTCTAAACGTGGGCACTCAACCATAAACTGTAGGTCAGATGCAATATTTGCCAAATTCAAGCTGATAGTCATCAAATGACACATCACCCATGTAAATCTGGTCTGTCTAAGCCTAATTCTTTCTGAGAGAATGCCAAAATCAAATCATCTTAACGTGGTTTATCAACAGTGAAATGTAAGTCAGATGCAATATGCAAGCTGATAGTAATCATATGACACACCATCCATGCAACTTTGTCCTGTTTAAGGCTACTTCCTTCTGAGAGATTGCCAAAATCAAATCTTATCGTGGTCATTCAACAGTGAAATGTAGGTCAGATGCAACATCTGCAATATGCAAGCTTATAGTAATATGCCTGCTCAATCTTTATCATTTTTGTAATTAGCGACATATTATTCTTTTTCACGTCCTCCAGAACTTTGTAGGAATTTCTTTGGTCTTTTCTTTTTCTAAGCACCTTAAATTTGGGATCGGTATCCTTGAATTTAACGATCATTGAACTCAGTTGACCTTTTTACCAGGAATACGATAGACCACAACAACGTACACTGGATCCAACTCTACTTGCACAACTGTTCTCATATTACCAATGAATTGTTGTTTAATGTTTCCGTTTCTTCCAGTTCATAACTTTTATGTTGTTCTTCCTGGAGTTCTGTTCATTAAAATTTACCATTTGTATTGATGTTCTGCATTTTAGTTCCACGTCTACATTTGTTTCTTTTAACCTTTTTAATTTAATGTTTTGCTTGCTGAATACATCTATTGTGTTTTGTAGTGTTAGATCTATGCTGTTCACGTTGTCAGTAAGCTTTCCAGTTCTCTCCCTTATTTTGTTTTCAACTTCATCTTCTATTTCCCTTCTAATTTCTTTCTTCCGTGTTTCTTTTGTTTCATTTATATAACTTTTCTCATTTACTTTGTTGGCTAAGGCTACCTGTAGATCAGCCTTTGTCATTCATAGTGGTTTTTATACTCAACATCCTTTTTCAGTCTGGTCAATCTTTAACACAAAACTATCAGCTAAATTATTAGCCACCTCTAAATGGGGTCATTTCTTGTCTTTCTTTTGTAGAGTCTTTCTTCAACTGTTCAACTGTCATCACCGGGGAACAAAACAAACGACAAACGCACTGCTTGATGAAAAATTATATGCCTTTATTGATATTCCAATTTACAAACAGACAAGAGAGGTGTGACGAATTTGTGTATAAATACAGACACTGTGAATATAACAGAAACAATCAAAAGCATTAAGATTATCTTACATACTTACAAAATTAGCCAATACAAAATCATTACATGTAAACACTAATGTTTTCAATATTAATCATAAAAAGATATCGGATAAAATTTCAAAAATCAACTTGCAAAAACAATTACAAGTAACCAAGTACAAATTTGATAACATGTTGCATGGTTTAGGCTTGTAACAAACGCTGCGTTAGGTGTTAATATTGAAATATACATGTATAAATATAAAAAGACCTAATATTCCAGATGGAATGTTTAAATTTAATAAAAAAAAGCTAGCGTAAAACTTATAAAGCTAATGAAAGGAAACACGAAACTCTCTTGAACACACCTTTAAGTCCTCCAATTCATGACAAGTATTTTGACGATGGATATGTTCCACTGATATATTTCTGTTTCCATGGCAATTTTTCAAAAGTAAACAAGATATCTGTCCCACTAGGTCTTGTCTCACATGAGGATAAAGTTTTGAAATAAAATCTACAAAAAGAATGTTGTACAAAGGATACCTACACCTAAATCCCTTTACTTGTGATTCCTCAACATTATTAAGAGTCTTAGTTACCCTTTTTAATGTTGTTTTACACCAAACTGAATTTTCCAGTTGTATGGTGGTGGCTAGCTTTTAATGATGGAAGAGAAAACATGGTCACAATGTACCTAACAAGAGATCACCAAGCTTCCATGAGTAAACTTTTTCACTAGATCAGTTTAGGCTTGAACCCGCACTGACTAGTGGTAAGATATTTCATGGTATAATGTGTAATGCTCTGACCACTCAGCCACCCCATTTTGTCATAAAGGTATAATATTGATGCATGGCTTAACATAGGTTCTCATAGGTTACATGCGTATGTACCGTTAAAAAAATCAGTCAGAAATTTCATATCCCATCAAAAATAACACTATAAAACATAAAAATACGACAACTGTTGTGAGATGCACAGACAAAAACATGTTATATATGTTCTTCCTAACAATCGTTACAGTAAAGATCTGAACTATCAAAATGGAATGTAATATACATTTTTGAATGTTTCACATAAGTTAACAAAGCAATAATCACTCTCATTTGGAACATCCCAATAGCACATTTATTTATTGTAAATATGTATGTCTATATTTTTGTTTTGTAAATCAACAAATCAAAGGAATGTAGGTAGGCTCATAATACAAAAGATCTAGCCATATATATATATATATATATATATATATATATATATATATATATATATATATATATATATATATATACACAAACAAAACAGCAGCTGTAGTAACGTCTTTCAGAATTACTATCTTTCTTTACAATTGTGTAAGTCATTTAACATTGTACATACATTTATGTGCTACACAGCAGCTTGTTAATTAGTACCTGCCCAACAACACTTATTAAAACAAAAAACCATCAAGCAAAAGGAATATACATGAAAATATGACACTACTTTAGAAATTAGTCTCCCCACCCCCTGTATTTAGTCATGGCATATATTTGAAATAATTCTTTAGAAAAATTAGAACACTAGTGAAGAACTGGTAAAAAAGGTTTCAGATTTCTTCACAGCATTTGAGTAAAATCACAAATCAATAGTTTGTTTTAACAGAATGGCTAAATACTGAACATTGTTAGCTATAAGAGTTGTAATGTAATGTGTACTTTAATTGCAAACACCTTTTACTTATGACCTGTGTAACTTTATTCACAAGTTAAGTTTTGGCAAAACACATTACGTTGGTAAAAAGGTCACATTCTAGAGTGAAAATGCTGAGACAGTAAAATCCAGTTTACAAAATGCTGGGATTAAATTATTTTGGGACATGATGGAAAACAGTTTGTTTATTTTCCAACTGACAATATTTCTGTATGACGATAAGTACAATATGTACAATATCACATTCAAGATCAACAAAACTCGCCAGCATTCTGATAGATCTAAAGTATAGTGTGTAGTTAAATGTTCCAAGTATCCCACATACACATTTATACGTATTAACACAGATGTAAAACGTAATAAAAATGCTACATCTTATCTTAAATCTTACTGTCATGGTAAAATTATCTTATAATGGATATATTATTTCTCATGTTTTTCCTCCAAACTAATTACTTGTATTCCATAGAGCACTATTCAATGGACTTTTACTATACTTTCCTGTATAGTTCTAAATAATTCAGGTTTATTTCATTCTAGAGAATCACATTCATCTCTGTTGCAAGATTTTACTGAAAAAAAATCAAGCTTCAGCAAAACATATTTCTATACAAAGTACAATGTCAGAAAGGATTCTTATCTAAAGTATAAACTTAAAACAATATCACTCAAGTTACAGGTGGGAATGTGGTAGAAAAGGACAATTACTAACAATAAAGTAAAATCAACATTTCCAAATATACACACACAGAGGTAAACGTGTCGACCGAAATATGTATATGCAAAGACGTGTCTGTATACTGTTTTAGAATATATATATATATATATATATATATATATATATATATATATATATATAATTCAACCACAGTATTATAATCCACAATGCAATACGTAGACTAAGATGTCATAAGAATCTCTGTAGAAATCTAATCTGGAGATGTTTCATAGTTATTGAACAGGAAAATGCAAGATATGAATAAAATGCTTCATCACTTTGCAAAAGGGAAAAAAGAAAAGGCTTCACTATATTACTGTCAACAAGATTCTTAGAAGAAAAGTGACTGCTAATTAAACATAACCCTTCAACGATTTTAGTCAGACTCATTTAAATGAGTAGACATCTGACTGAGTTTAGTACCATTCCAGAGAATACAAAAATAGCCTGAAACCAACAAAAACTGCAAAGCCTTAAAAAACCCTAACATACAAAAATTTGTTTTTTCTATTTGACTTTGAAACCTAAAATAATTTCAATGTCGAAGTAGTGCCGAAAAAAAAAAATTATGGTATGAACATAGAGACACAATGGTGATAAGTACACAGAGCTATAGAATCAAATAATTCATAATACAAAATATTTCAAACTTTTTTTTTTTGTAAAACCTTTAGTTTGTTATAACTACACCCAATATGCAAAACAGAAAATATAGAATTAACTATAAGTACAATTACATCAAGGTATGACCTTGAACATTTTCTCTAAATCCTAAACTACCAACATAATCTACAAAAACCGAAAATTGATAATGTTTTTTGAACTGAATTATTATTGGAAAGATTTTAACTTATTATATCACATTGACAATTTGATTGACGGAGGAGTGGACAAATAGAGCAACATCTGTTCACTTACATCTGCAAAGCACTACCTCAGCAAGACATGAATCGGATTGCTCATACATACATCCAACACTTAACAATGAATTATAATAGATAACATTCAGCAAAGCTTTCGGCATCAACTTCTTACCAAAAGTGATAACTTTCAGTTAAATGTATTGTCTACGATTTGTCCAAACAAAAATGTTAAAGTTGTTCAACATTATAAACAATATCAACTTCAATTTTAATTGTGTATTTAGATTGGGAAAAAAGATAAACACAATACATTCAGCTTAGATAGATACCATTCCCTGCTGCAAGTGTATCATTTTCTTATGATCCTGACTATATGCAAACCATTTCTAAGGTTATATTTACAGAGCTAAATATGGCTGCTGTGGTCATATGAAGATAAATTAGAAGGCAATCAATATGAGATCATAACATATACACAAGGGTTAATTAAATGATTTTTTTAGCTTTTTAAAAAAACTAAAATGATATTGCTGAATTATGCCATATTTCTAACAAAAGATACAATTCTTCAAAATCTTCATTTAAAAATTAATACGGCTGTGTGGTAATTGTCAAAAGTTTTTAACCATCTGACCAATTCTGAATGACAAAAAAAAAGAATTTACAAATTTTAGACTATCAACAGCAATTCATTTACAACATTTGATTGTGTGGTGGAGTAAATAAATAAAGATTTGTTTTGCTTAAAACACAGAATGACTTAACAGTGATGAAAATTTTGATTACCAAATTTCACCGTAAAATGTCAAATATATTTTAAAAATGCTTTATTTCATCAAGTTTCACACACACACAAAAAAACATGCTTTGTGTAAGTGAAATAATGATTACTTAGGACACACATATAAGAAAAATCCTTGTCCCTAACCTTATACTGAATGGCAAAATACAAGTGCTTTTCTCCTTCAACAACTTCTTGAGATGATGATATAAGAAATTAGTTAATTCTCCAATAAATCAGTGGTTGTATGCTTCAACCAGATTAACATGACAAACATTAAATCATCATTGTTGACATTAAAACATTATTGTTGTGGTTATCAGACAATTACTTGCATACAAAATCACCCATGTATTTTAATGAAGGGTATATCTATACACAATATGGATATATAATCTGCAAATTTACTTTCTTGCTCCTACGTGAAATGCATGATTTGGGGTTTTTCCCCATTATTGATATCTTTTGTTAATTTCATACTTCCATTATAAATATTGATTTGTGTAAAATTAAATAACAAAGCAGGCAGTTATATCAGAGGACCATGTTGAACCAATTCACCTTCAACCATGATATAAGAGGATCATACTTAAACCATATCAACCTTCAACATGATATCAGAGGATCATTTTTAAATCATATCACTTTCAGCCATGATATCCGAGGATCATATTTAAACCATATCAACCTTCAACATGATATCAGAGGATCATTTTTAAACCATATCACTTTCAGCCATGATATCCGAGGATCATATTTAAACCATATCAACCTTCAACATGATATCAGAGGATCATTTTTAAACCATATCACTTTCAACATGATATCCGAGGATCATACTTAAACCATATCACCTTCAACCATGATATAAGAGGATCATACTTAAACCATATCATCTTCAACGTGATATCCGAGGATCATACTTAAACCATATCACCTTCAAAATAATATCAGAGGATTATACTTAAACCATATTACATTCAACATGATATCAGAGGATCAAACTTAAACAATATCACCTTCAACATGATATCAGAGGATCAAACTTAGACCATATCACCTTCAACATGATATCCGAGGATCAAACTTAGAGAGGGCAAACTATTAATAAAGAAGATTTGTGGAACGTTAAACCGAAGACAAAAGAAAACATTGTAACTTTACAACATTGAAGTTGTTAATATTTCCACTGGTTAAAATGAAGTTTTAGGAAACCTCAGTATTGTAGTGACAGATGTTTCAGTCAAAATTTAATTCAGCTTGATGGATTGCATCTAGAAATAAATTCATGAATACTCCAATGCTGGTCATGTGACAGTTCTTAATATGAAATTCACAAAGTAGTTTATTTCATGAAAACATAAGAAAATTGGTGTTACATACATTGCTTTATAATATCAGTTATCATAAACATTTATATTTAACTCATTCACCCCTAAGGACATGTTTAGACTGACCTAAGTCATTGATTTACAGAAGAGTCCACTGTTTTTCAGGGGTTGATGGGTTAATATTCATGAAACTTCCCCAAATGAAATGACAAGCTGTGACCTTTCATGCATACAATCAACAACACACTCATATGCTTAGTTTTCAGTTTAACTGTGAATCAGAACTCGTACTTAAAAGACGCTTTTGAACACCTGGAAAATAGTAACTAATAAATAGATGGTCATTATTGCTTAATATGAATTAACATTAGTCTTATTTTTCAAACATATTTGTATGATACATGCAAGAATTTTTTTTTTGATGAGCCATTACTTTATGTTATCTTATTATCATGTATAAGTATGATAAAAAAAAGATGTTCTGGAGAACTTCAATGGAATGATACTTTTTGCCGTTTCAGCAATGCCAGGTGGAATGTCTAATCAGACCATTCAATGACCAGTAGCCTGCTTGGCAGCTACGATTAAAGGTCGTAATGTCTTCAAGTCTTTAGATTTTTTCAGAAAATCATGATTTAGAAGTTCTTCAGTGTCTGCCCTTTTCTCTACATCTACCTCAAGACACATGTCCAGGAAATCCCTCAGTTCTGGAGACAATTTATCTGCATTCTTGATCTCAGGCTTTCCTTTTGTAGCTATGCGATATATAGCCTTTAATGGAGTTTCATTTAGATATGGCGGTTCTCCTTCCAACATTTCAATAATCATAATACCCAAGCTCCAAACATCCACCTTCTTGCCGTAGTGTTTTCTGAAAAAATAGTAGAGATGTGAAAACTCCTGGAAACTTTAAATTACAAAATCTGGTTGACAATTATTTTTTAAGTAAGTAATGAATAACAAGTTTAATTTGAAGAATTAATAGTATCTAATTAGAAAATAAAACCTAGAAATGAAAAACACTGTCTACCTAATACATATATCTTCATCAAATAAGGGGGAACCTAAGTGAAGAAATGACTTAGAAATGGACCAGACAAATAAATTCAACAATAAGGAATTACCCTAAAAAAACATGGTTGGAGGTCAGTTTTTTCAGACACCAATCGGTCTATTTAAAATTCATACCTTCACTAAATATGGAGACTTTAGTTGAGGAAATATGGATATGATCTGTGAAAGGACAGATGGAAAGATGTATGGATAAAAAGAAAACAATACAATCCCTTGTACTTGTTAATGTTACATTCTATGACACATGGGTGGTGGAAGTTGATTAGCTCAATGTAATGTGATCATGAAACTTTTTTTATACAAACCTAGACACCACTTCTGGGGCCATCCAATATGGGGTTCCAACCATGGTTTGCCGCTTGGAATTTTCACCACTTAGCTGTGCGCAGAATCCAAAATCAGTTAGCTTTACAGAGCCATTCATACCAAGAAGAACATTGTCACTCTTAATATCCCTATGAATGATACTCTTGGAATGGAGATACTTTAATGCTTTCAAACATTCTCGACACACTGCTGCAATTTGTCCTTCATTCATGATTGTTTCTGTGACAACATCTGTCAAGGCTCCACCATCAAGATACTCCATAACTACCCATAACTCATTTTTATCTTTCAGAAAATAGCAGTCCAAAAAATTAACAATATTAGCATGTGTGTATGTTTTCATGACTTCAATTTCTGTTATAAGAAGCTCTTTTTTGGGCTGGTTGTTGAGATCCATCATTTTGATGGCAACAACTGCAGCGTCTTTTTCTGTATCTGCTTTTACTAAAGGTTTTGCCATGCAAACACTTCCGGAGGCTCTGAAATGGAAAATCAACAATATGGTAAGGTTAACCTGCATCTGTGAATTAATGAGACTATTGAGTCTTTACTTCAAAAAAACAAATTGTATGTACAGTTCAAAAATGAAATCGGTATCTAGGTAAATCAAAGAATCATGTGGCAGTCAAAATGGCATGAAGAGATGACATATAACATTAAGCGGGGAAGTTTAGCAAAAATAAATACACTTAACATATTCCAACTGTGATTTCATGTATTCGTGAATTTATCGATATTGACCAGGACTCAAAATATAATACAGTCAAACTTGTGTATAAAGACCCCTCAGGGGAAATTACAAAAAATAGTCTTTATAGGCAGGTGGTCTTTATATAAAGGGTCACATGAGATATGAAATCCAAGGTATCGGAGATGACTTTCATTATTTCCTTCTACATATTTCTTCCATGGTTAGATATTTCATTTAGATATTAAATATATATTGTATTTATTTACTAAAGGGATTTTCCTAACTCCAGGGTCTGGAAAATTGGAAAATATTCATTTTTTAAAAAAATTCTGAATTTGGCATTTTTGCATCTTTTGGGGAAAATACAATCTGAAGGGTCCTGTAACCATACCAAAAATAGTCATAAAAAATCCCTGTACCTCATACATGCATAACATGTAAATAATGGAAAATAAAATAACAATGAAATAATTCAATGTTTTAAATAATTTAAATTAATTTATGATGTAATTGAATTATACATGTACATTGAGGATACAGCATATTATCAAAACTGAAACAAAATACAGTGGTCGTCGGTCGCGTAAGGCAGGTGGTCGCTATATAGGGGGCAAATGTAAAGTAATTCTTAAGGGGCAGTCCAAATACGGTTGTTATGGACAGGAAGAGGGAGGTTGCTAAGGCAAGTTTGACTGTATACCATATTTTACGACCTATAGGTTGATATTTTTTTCTCCAACATTGTGACCTCGACCTATTCACAGCATTGACTTATCTAAGTGAAATATTTAACTTGTATCTGCAATTCCTCATTTTAACATCGTAATTCAACATTTTTCATGGGATAATCTAGGAGCCTACTCCAAACACCCATTTGTATTTACACTTAATAGAACTATTAAATGTGACCTTGTGTGTGCGTAATGCACTGTGTTCATAATCAAGTGACAAAATAATGATCTTTCAAGTTACAATATCATTGGGATTCAAGACTGTATCTGAAACCGCGTAATAACAATACATCGTTTACATTATATTTATACCAGACAGTTTATACTTTTGAATGATTCCCTTATCTTGGCACCCCACTGTGAATTTGAAGTCTTCATTCAGACTTTCAGGACACTACAAGCTGTGTTCACTGGAACGTGACCTTCAACTGATTAGGATCGCGCGGCAGTCTTTGAAGTTGGGAAAGTTTGGAATAAGTGTTACATAAATTAATTGACACTAAACTTTGAATATTTAATTGTTTGACAATTCCAGCTACATATTAATTTAGGCTAATGTAAGGATAAGACAAGGATTAAGGTCGCTTGTATTAACAGCATAAAGAATTCAATGATGATTTGACTTGTAATATAATAGCGATATATGTATACATAATCAGTACACACCAGTAATATAAGTGATGTTAAATATAATAATATGCAACTTCTATGCTTTTTAATCACTCCTATTTAATTATGTACAGTAAAATAGGCCTATTACTCTGATTATTTTAGTAGGCTACCATCGTGTTCGCACCAGTTATAAAACATAAACGATGCATTTTTGTGTTCTCCTATTCATGTTGCCATCTCTGCCACATCGACCTGTCTTCCATTTCGATCTATCTAATACTTAAACCTGGATTTTTGCCAAAAACCGTCCATTCGACCTATCCCCCACAACGACCTATAGGCCATAAAATATGGTACTTAAACCTGGATTTTTGCCAAAACCGTCCATTCGACCTATCCCCCACATCGACCTATAGGCCATAAAATACGGTACATGAAAATAAAGTGATTTACAGTAGTCAAGAATGACCTCCAAGTACCAAAGGCAGAGCCTGCTGTTAGAGGTTTCAGTAAAAAATATGAAAAATAGGGATTCTGTAGAAAATGCAATAATTTATGACTGGTGCTATTTTATCATTTTCAGATGATGAAAAACTAGTGTGTACTCGGTGAAAAACCTCATTGAAAGAGAAATTTCTTTTTCTGTACAACATATTAACTCTTATTAAACAAAGCAACAGCAGGTGTGAATTACTGCAATATTGATTTCTTTTTTCAATGATTGATCATTATGAAGTTTGCAGATGAACTTTTACATGTAACTTACCCTGCTCCTAATTTCTTTTGAATTACATACTTTTGTGATGCATCACCCGGTGAAGCTAATGCTTCTACAAAAGCAAAAAAATATATATATTATATACATATATATATGTATATGTGTATGTTCATTTGTGTTCATTTATCAACTAAAGGGAACAAAAGTATCTACACTACAAAAATGTATGCAACCATATGTCATTCAACATATCTACAATGCTTGGTCTCAACTGGTTCTGTAGTTCTTGAGAGGGAGATTTATGTAAGTATACCAATAACAATTTTCATGAATACGATGCTTAATGTCAGTCAAGTGTGGAGTTCTCAATATGTTATCCAAATAAGATTTGACATAAAAATGTCAGTGACATTTTGACTAATAACCTCAAAACTTACTGTTTGTACTACAATAACCAAAAAAATGATGATTTTAGCAGTTTAATAATGCTCTGTAATTATTTCTAATCTACAGTGTAATCATATATTTTTGTGTGTAACATGATTATCTAAAGATCTTTAAATCCCCTCAGCATATAGACACAATTTTAGAGCCTTTATTAGGCCTTGCAAATTTTTGTTAAAAAGTATGACGACTTTTCTTTTGGGAATACACCACACAACATTTAGTTGGAAACTGGTAATTGCTATTTGAGAAGCAGTCATTTTAATGGAAAAGTTATTTAACAACAATGGACAAAGAATGAATGCCATAAAAATTGGTTTAGTGGATCAAAATAGAAAATCAAACTGATCAATTATTGTCTTTTTCTAAATTGCTAGTAAATGTATGTTGTTTGATCAGACCATCATTGAAAAAAAAAATGATGCCTTCCGGCCCTGGCAATTAAAAGTGGCTTGGTCTCCATGATGAAATAATCTATTTGTTTTTTAATTCGTACAAGTTTACAATGCAATTAAGACATACAGTCCCAATTCTTCAAGAAACAAATCTGACAAAATAGATAAGGAAGGGACTTTGTAAGTAGGCTAATCAACACTTCAAACAAATTTATCTTTATTATTTTTTTGGGGGGGGGGGGCATTTTTGTCCTGAGATGAGAGAGCAAAATCTAAATAAATGATAAATGATAAAAATCTGAGTTGAATAAATGAAGAACGTACAAATGTACCATCCATAAGACTATGGCTATTAAGTGTGAATTTAAGATGGGGTGACAATAAATGGGCAAAAAATTTAAGGTACGCAGTACTTACGTAATCCAGCATTTATTTCATCATCTGTAAGGTTCTTGCGAACAGATTTTGGTCTCCTCTGACACTCTTCTATCTGTGGTTCTTCATCATCATCCTTTTTTTTCTCATTGACTTTCATTCTATCAACACCATCTGTAATATCTTTTGCCTGTAAAGAAAAGTTTAAACATCAGTCATACAGAAAGACAAAACTGTATATAAAGACAATTTTCTCCAATCATTGCTACATTTTGATTTACCATAGCAAAATCTTTTGGGTTTTTTTTTCCTAAAATAAAAAAAAAATTATTCAGACTGCTTGTACAATGTTCCAAGTTGCAAATAAAATGGTCGCATATGCAACTAAAAACTTAAATTTGCAACCAAAATTTCAGTAAAATCACAAAAATGCGACCAAATTTTGAATGCTGGCCATGGTGAGTCCATTTTCGTCTGTTTTTCAAATTTATGGGTTATTTGAATCTGTCTTGATTTTCGTTCGGAATTAAAATTCGGGGTTTATGTTAACTTGGATGTCATCGGGATTTTATGAATCGAAAACTGAGGAAAATCGCCGCTTAGCTTAAAAGCAAGCACTCACAGACTTAAGTACCAAAAACAAAGAAGTGAGAATTAGTAGGCATAATAAATCTATAAATGATACAAAAGTATTACACTCGAGTGTCGATGAGAAATCTACACAAAACCCAATGTCTGAAGCAAAGTCTGTACAGCTCCCGCTGCTATGTCAGTATGTGGTTTCACTTTCAGTTTCAGGAATTTTCATGCCAATCATGGTTACATTTTTCAAACAAACAAATATTATTTTGTTGCATCTGTAGCGAGTACCCATCAACTGCGGACTCCGGTTTCGCAATAATTGGTTGTACCTCTTTTACAAGAGAAAACTTTGTTATCCAGTATAGGTCCAAAGAATGGAGAAGAAATATAAAATGCAAGAGGGTTCCGATGCACATATATGCTATATTACAAAAATTTTATACCCCATTTTTTTACTATTACAAGCCTTGCTAGGTCATGTTAAAGCTTCCAGACATTGAATTATGTTCATCCATTTAAAGTGTTACATTGATTGCTTGATTAACCCCCCACAAAACAAAAGGAAATTCAGCTGAAAATAGTGGTTGGCCAAATGAACTGGAAGTGGAAACCACCGAGGATTTACCTTAAATGTACTGTTAGTGTAAAAAAAAATTTTAAGTTGTTACATGTGACGACAGTCCTATAATATACATGTACAGTTTTCCAGCTAGAACATTTTGTTGTGATGCCTGATGCCCTTTTCTCATTGTGACACTGATGTCAGATTCCATTTTTATCAGGATGATGTAAATCTATTTTTCTTAAAATTTATATGTGTGCACTTTAATGTTATCTTGTCCTTTGTCATTTAAAAAGCTGAAGTTCTTTTAACATAAAAATAAAAAAAAACTTGCCTTTTATATCGGTTGTGGGAACTTGTTTCTATTCAGAAAACTGAACAAATATGGCTACCCATGGACGTAAAACACTGGGGCTGTTTCAAAAAGTACATTTTTATTTATTTTTTTATTTAATTAAATTTGTTTAAAAGTTGAGGTGACAGGTTTAAGGTCAAGGCCTGTTTGTATCGGTGATATTTTTTTCTGAATTTTTCAGAGTATCATCTGTACCAGTATTTTATTCATATATCATTGATAAACACAATAAATGACCCATGTTCATTTATATACTAGTGTCTTTTAAAAACACAATAACATGCAAAAAGTGCCGTTTTTAAAGTTGATTTATGTGCAAAAAAAATACTTTTTTAAAATTAGCATCCTGTCCTTTCCAGCTCCTGGCTGGAACACTGATATATGCCTTTAGTGGACTATATTATCTTTTTTTTCATTATTTTGTTTTTTGTTGAGCATCAGCTTGAGAATAAAATATTGTACAAAAGTAGTAGATCTAAATAGCAAATTAAATGAAAAAGAAAAATCGAAAAATATCAGAATATGAAAACATTACCACCTGTGGTCCATGTCATAGTGCTAATGTAGTGCATGAGGCAAGTAAAAGTATTGCATATGGCAATCAAAATTTTTGAAAAATATCCGTCATTTGGCGACCTAAACCCAACTGGTAATTGTAGCACTATTGTGATGTAATGCAGGGATTTACGGAACGCAGAATTTTGTGTATACTACTCCCAAATACAATGTCTGGACCCTCAAAAACATTACCTGTGCGTCCCCTGGAACGCATATTTATCCCGCATATCCAATTTGAAATCGTTTTGTTGTAATTCCACAATGTGACAGCTCGTAATGATTCATCATCAGATGTCGGCAATTATCACTGTTTCAATTTGCAGTCAGTTGTAGGATTCCATTATCTATTTATAACAACACGTGCATTCATTACCGCGTAGATGGGTAAACATATTAACTATGTGTGACATCTGCATCATGCACGTATTAGCACTAGTTCTTGACCATGGACATCAGAAAGTTTTAAAATGGTTAAAAAAAAATTGAATCAGAAAATAGGCCCACTGATGTTGAAGAAGAATTATCGATAAACAGCATGGCTGTGGATAATGCTGAGAATGGACCGAGTCAGAAAAAAATAAAAACTAGTGGCAGTAACATTAACAACAAATTGCAAAAACATCTAAAATTGGCATATTGTGTACCCTGGCTTAAACGTTTGCCAAGTAGGGGTTTGCAGTGTGGTGTTTCTCTACAGATAAAGGGTACAGAGAATCGACTTATATCCTGTGATGGCTGTTCAAATAATCAGAATTCAACTCTGAGTAGACACATAGTCTTGTATAATACTATTATTTATTTTTTATATATTTTATATATGATTTAATAATAGATATTTTGAAATACAACATAGCTGGATAACATGGACCTTCATTTCACCTGTGTCGACTCCTAATCTCCAAAGTTGGCAGTACCAAGGACTCTTAAATTTGAAATGCTATGTAAATCCTTGGATGTAATGTATTTAAAAGAACAAAAGGATAAAATGAAAGGGATAATTCTACACATCTATAAAATTAAGACTAAAAAAATTACCGCTTTATTGCCACTAGGGCTTTCAGCAAACACATTGTTATCATCTACATGTGGATGAGGGGGAGGCAACTCTTCATTAGATTTTTTGCTGCCTCTTCTTTCATCATCACTGTCTAACTCGTCATCAGATTCTTCTATCGTTGTAGCGACTTTTAAGTATTTTGTATCACTTGGCTTCTTTTTGAAAGACTTTTGTACAAATTTCAATGACGTAATAACAGCATCGGGATTCTCAGTTTGTTCTTCTTTGCTGTAAATCGTAAGAAAATGAGTCTGTATCTGAATTCTGTTAAATTTAGTGCTCTATTGAACACTAAAAGAATCTTACTTGGGTGTGTGGAGTGGATAAGGAGTCTCCACCCGAGTGGTAAGAATCTGGGGCTCGTTTTACAAAAAGTCTTAAATCCTGGGACTGACCAATCAGTGATGCGTTGCCATGGTAGTTAGGACTAAAAGTTAGGATTTAGGACCTTTCGTAAAATGGAACCCTGATTGTCAAATCCCAAGGGTGTCCGAGGTTTACTCATCAACACACCCATGTTTGATTATTTTTATCTCATGTTTCAAACGTAAGTTTATGCACGCAACTTTAAATGTGCTGTATTCTCATTGCATAGACGTTCTACATGATTTAATTATACTGTGATGTCAGTGTGCATAGCTTGTCTACAACCTTGGATGTGGACACAGAAATCATGGCTTGGCAAAATGATAGAAACACCTGTCCAATGTGGGAGATATAAGTTTCATCATAAAATGTCAAACTATTCTAATTTGTTAGAGAGAAGACGACAAAATGACATTCAGTCACAAATTACCTTCACCTAGGGAAACTTAATTTCACATATTTTATTTTCCTTACATTCCGTAGATTCGCCTCGGTCAACAATGCTTTCTGAGGTGTGAAAGTATACTGGTACGACAATTTTCTAAATTTCAATACAGGTTTCAACATATTGAACTTTGTTAATTACTAGGAATTATCTCAAAGGATATCAAAGTTTGTAAAATGAAACCTGAAGACATGTAGCAATGCAAAAATAATTTGCTTTTCACAAAAGGCCCAACAAGACGACACCCTCTGACAAATTTAATGGCCCGTCAAACGTTTGTGTGATTATGACATCACAATTTAATCACCTGTCAAATGTTTGTGTGATTATGACATCATAGTTTAATGAACCGTTTGTGTGATTATGACATCTGAATCAAGTAACATTAGTGTGAATATGACATTAGATAGTGCAGATGAAGATTTTCATATCAGAGAATAGGAAATACATGCAGGTCAATTACAAATCAATTTCATTACTTACGTGATGTCTGAATTTTGCAATAATGCATTCCATGCTGGGGGTAGGCCTTCAAAATTACCAGTTACTGAATTGAAACCTACATGAAAATTATGTTTCACTGCTGTTGGCACACCAATGCTCATTGGTGGATTGTCTGAGGAAGAGCCTGACGGCTTTTTCTTTGTTATCTTGAATGGCATGTTGATGTCAAACTGTAAATAACACAAAACAAAAATAAACAATTATATGTTGTTCTAATAAGAAACTATTCTGCTGAGTGATAACGATGCAATATATATAACAGTTATATTGATAACAAAATCGGTAAAACTGTGCAAAATCACTGATTAAGGTATTAACCTTATCCAGAGTTACTACCCCTCGTAGCAGATATTGATTGTGATGTCATTTGTTTGTGCGTAAAAAGAGAAAAGTTATCAATTAAGACGTCATATGCTTATGTGAAAAAGACGTTGTTTTCTAATGTAAAGACATGACGTCAGAATAGATACCTGCTGACATGGGAGATAACTCTGACTTACGAAAAGACAGAATAATGTAAAGTAAAACCTTGTTATACTGCCACCATTTGTTTGTTTGTTTATTTATTGTTGTTTAACGTCCCACTCAAGAATATTTCACTCATATGGAGACGTCACCAAATGCCAGTGAAGGGCTTCAAATTTTGGCCTATGCCCGGCACTTATGGCCATTGAGCAGTAAGGGTTCTTTAACATGCCGACACCTAATGTGACACAGGACCTCCAGTTTTTACTGTCTCATCTGAAAGACAGGAAACCAACCTGTCGCCGACAGGACTCGAACTCATGACCTCACACTCCAGAGTCGAGCATGCTACTGACTGAGCCAGGCCGGCTCGCCACCATTTGTTCAGCACAAATTTGGCATTATAAAGGGATTTGGCGACACGTTGAGGGAAAACTTAAATGAAATTATTGGGAAAATCGGAAAAAACTGTGGCGTATGGCGAGGTGGCAAATGAAACAAGGGGCATTACAAAGAGGCTTTACTGTATAACTATATATAATTGTAATTAA
Organism: Atrina japonica; assembly: GCA_030159075.1. Lineage (NCBI taxonomy): Eukaryota > Metazoa > Mollusca > Bivalvia > Pterioida > Pinnidae > Atrina > Atrina japonica. The sequence goes on along the minus strand of BROG01000100.1, from coordinate 1,556,688 downwards.
TTTGTCTTTGTAACTACTTCCTATTTATAAGCATAAACTTAACGTGCAATAATTTGTGCCTGAAAGTAGTGAATAAACCAATATAGAAACAAGCTACACACAATTCAACATAGCAGTAAATTCCATTTAGGGAGCGATTAGTCAGCAATTTTATTCACATGGAAACATTATGTTCACACATGAGAGAGAGAGAGAGAGAGAGAGAGAGAGAGAGAGAGAGAGAGAGAGAGAGAGAGAGAGAGAGAGAGAGAGAGAGAGAGAGAGAGAGAGAGAGAGAGAGAGAGACACACAGAGAGAGACACAGAGAGAGAGAGAGAGACAGACAGAGAGAGAGACACAGAGAGAGAGAGAGAGACAGACAGACAGACAGACAGAGAGAGAGAGAGAGACAGAGAGACAGAGAGAGAGAGAGAGAGAGAGAGAGAGAGAGAGAGAGAGAGAGAGAGAGAGAGAGAGAGAGAGAGAGAGAGAGAGAGAGAGAGAGAGAGAGAGAGAGAAAGAGAGAGATCAATACATGATGTCAGTTGATAAGAGTATTTGCAAATTGTAATTTCAATTCTGGCCCAATCATTAAATACCTCGACTATGTACATGTAAGATACTGAATCTACATGTACATGTATGGCCAATACAGAACACACATGTACATACAAATACATAGCATGGAAAGCAATGGTGAGAACTGAGGAAGGTGCTCATGTGCCATAAAAGTGGGGGGAAATAGGTCAGCACTCAATAACAAGTAAATTTACTAACTGTACAATTTACATGTACATCTAAATCATTTTGGCAATTTAGAGGCATTTTCACAATAAATAAATCTTTGATTAATAACAATGGCTAACACACATGTAAAACAGTACTTATACATGTGTAGGTACAGGAAATGATACACATATAATTTCCAGTTTCCTATATTCTTTCTTCCTTGATGTCACTAGTCTGCATTTAGGAAACATAACAAAGCAGATAAGCAACTTATAACAAAGGATTCAAATATCAAAACTTATATAATTTGTTTGTATGAATATGTGTATATGGTAGATTTCACGAGTGCTAGTGCTACATGGATGGAAATACTGAAGTAAATTAGAGACATTTTAGTAATTATTCAACTTTTTATGCATGGATATGATATTCTGAGTAATATTACTGATACATATTCAAACAAAATTATGTTATTTCACTCTGTTTTACTGATTAAGTAATGATTGAGCCCAAAATAGAACGAAATGAAAATACCTTTCATGTAAAACAAAATGATTTTTGTTCAAGATTCTATCAAAAATTGATTTAAAAAGAGTACTTTACATTTTTTAATTTTTTTATTTTAGAAATCTACATAAACATTTTTATCAATGAGGTCACAATGACCAATGTCCTGTTTATCGTGCATAACATTAGCAGCATGCATGTCCAATTATTTGTCTTGTGTAGGGCTTGGGGATATAAGCAGTATGCGTTTGCAGTTCTGAAATCGCTCAAAAGAAATGTCAAGATTTTCACAGCACAAAAAGTATGCATACTAAATAGTAAATACACTGCTTTAGTCTGCAATCTAAGTCAAATTATTGTAAAATACAATGAGTTGTATAATTTTGTCTTAACTGTTGAGTTCTGAAGTTTTAAAAATGTTAGATCTATAACTTTTCAAATATATTCAACTGTATTACACAGGGTTATTCCCGAAGTACTTTGGCAAATGTCATCAACATGCACCTTGAATCAGGAAAAATTAACATCATTTCAGGTCTTTATCAGTGTTTACCCTATCAATTCTAAAAACTTTCCAAGTCAGGCAAATTATACTACTAAAATTATGAGATGCTACTAAAACATTATGAGATGCATTCTACTGTCTCTAATGTCAAAATGTGTTAATAGACAAATTTCTACATTTTTTAAAAACATTTTTTCATGTTACTCTCTTTTTCCAAATTATTAATAATTTAGGAATAAAAGTGTCATTCTACTTGTCTGACTAATATCAAACATAACATGTTTGCTGTTCCCCATTTCGATATAGACAGGTAAAAAATTATTTTACAATTTTTTTTTTAAAAACATTAAAAATTAAGTATAATACGATGTGTAGTACTCGTTTACTAGCCATATTTCTTACTAAAATCATCATTATCAAAGGGTTTTAGGAATTAAAAGTGTCCAATGACATCTGTTGAAATTGGAAATCTGACCAAATATTTTGATAAATGGTAGGATAAAAACTTTTCAGTCAAAAATCGAAACGAAAAACAATAGGTATATAGTTTAACTCAAAAAGAGCCAACAGATATGAAATCAAGCCAAATAAAAAAAAAAAAACAACTGCTGCATGGCTTTATAAAATATGCAACTTAGACAGGTGGATTCAGATGGGGAAGCAAGCATGATTGTGCCCCATCCCTCAATTTGGCGAAAGAAAACCTTTAATTTTTCTATAAAAGATAGAAAATATTGAATTTCCAAATTTTTCAATAAAAATAGATAATTTACGCAGTATGCTTGCCTCCCCTCTTACTTGAAATCCTGGATCCACCTTTAACTTATAACAAACTTACATGCTTATGTTTGAACATTGTTGCTGTTCTGGAAAAAAGAAATTGAAGTGAGAGTTTTCATATTTGTTCCCTATCAAACTTGTATTGCTTTTTTAATTTCGTGGTTCAAGGGGTGAGGTATGGGGTATTGTCTGAAGTTAGACCTAGTTTAGTTACGGCTGCAACAGAGAAGGTATTTTACTATTTCTATTTTTCTGTCTCCTTCGTTGCAGTTTATCCTTTCATATGAGATGTTTGAAACCAGGCAGATTTGACAGGTCACATCTCAGAGCCATTTCCTTCAATTTAGCTCATGCAATAACCAAAATTGAAACATGTATAGTAAAACCTGTTTTAGAGACCACCTGTGTATAAAGACCACCTGGTCACAAAGACCGGTTTTTACTGTTCCCAGTAGTACTATTTGTGAACAAATCAACCTCTTTATAAAGACCATCTTCCTATAAAGACCAATTTTCTTGTATCCCTAAGGAGGTTGTTATATAGAAGTTTCACTGTACTTACTTTTGAGATATTTTTAGTCCATCCACGTATATAATTTTAAAGAGCACTCCGAGTGAAAAATGAACATTTCTGTATTTACAGAACTCATCATTCTAAGAAGAACATCAAAAACCCGGAGAATGCGTTTTCGAGATAGTAAGAAGAAACTGCAAAACTCACCTTTAGGAATGGCTCAAGTAGCCAGAAAGGGACGGAGCTTCGTGTGACATCACAACAAGGACTCTTTTAAAATCTATCAAAGTGAGTCGGACCACTGATTTTCGCTTAAAATGCCCATGCTTAGCAGTTATTATTTTATTGAATTCCAGAATCATGAGAATGAAATGATGACTGGCTACAGTTAAAACAGTGACATTGTTTGGTGTCCATGCTAAGTATCCTAAAATATCTAGGCAAAATCTGAATGCCTTTTTCAGAAATTTAGTTCGGCTAAATATCCTGACAGAATATCCAGGCTACATGTAATCTGCTAAGTCAGACTAAACATCAGATTTGAGAAGACTATTTAATTGCATAACTGTGTAGCTAATTATCCTAAAATATTTAGGAATTTTGATATACCAGTAGATATAGTTTTCAGATTTAGCCCAAGTATATATCCATAAAAGCCAGATTTGGATTTATTTTTTGGATATTTTATAGTTATAGTTCATAGCTATCATGAGGCTGCAACTATCTATAATGTTTTCATCCTAAAATATTTTGAGTATTGTCGTTTATTCATTTTGAATTTTAGTAAATTGAAAATGAGTACACAATATCTAGATCTATATTTAGATCTAGTCGTGTGATCATTTTCAATTTACCAAAATTGGAAATGATTAAATGACAGTATCACCATCTTTGATGCTGAAAACAAATATAGATTTATCTAGATTCCTAATGGGATCATGGAGATGTTTTAAATAGATTTCAATAGATCCATCTTTTATTCTGAAATTCGTAAACTATTTAAACAACATTAGATGTAGGCCTATTGTAGGCCTAGACTATGGAGCGGTACATTTTTTTTCTAAACAAACATTTATTTTATCAACGTAAGATATCGACAGCTAGATAGTTCATATAGAACCATATTAAATTGTTCAGTCTGTATTATATTACATATATTAACATTTTATGGACTAAAATATAAAACCAAAATTCGCCCGTCGCAAATGTTCATTCATCGGCACTGATGTTAAGTATGGACATTGTCAAAAGACCAGGTCATATTTTCAAAATGATGTAACAAATCCGGGGATAGATGAAACTGCATATTTGTGAAGTGTTAATGTAAACAAGTGTGCTTTTGGTGTATGGGTGTAGGCCTATACATCAGCTACACTTTTGAAAATTGATATCCGACTTGCCTTTGATTATGGATTTACAGTGCAAGGAATGATAAGTGTTAACAAAATCTTTAGATAGCTCTAGAAAATAGTAAGTTTGTATTTGTTGCATCATATGAAATACTTTATGATCATCCTGTCTCGAAGACAAGAATCAATCGTAATCGTAATAGTCTTATATCTGTTTTCTTCAAATTTCTTCAAAATATCATTCTAGGCTTTTTTTTCGATATTGCAATAGAGAATCATGTAGAAAAAAGCCTCGGACAATATCAACCTAGTATGCCAATAAATACATGTAGTAAGCGATTCCGAACTTGTACACAAACATGCAAACTATCATGAAGTTATGATGTCATGCAGGGAGTAAACTTGGCTGCAGGATCCAGGGGCCAGCCGGGCGTTGTTGGGTTTTTCTTTATTGGCAATAACAATTTAGATTCACATTTATGTCACACCAAATCTCATAACTTCCTTCTTTACCTGTAAAATCTATTGCTGCTGGTGGTATTTGTGTTCACGTCCTTAGTTCCGCAAACCCTTCACTTCCTTATTTGGACTTCATTACAATGTCAACCAATCTGTCATATAAACTGGAAGTTGAAAAGTTAAAATCATCAACGAAAATTTAAAAAAAATATCTGTTATTACTAAGGTTGAGTTAGAAACCACAATTTTTATTCTAATAAGTACATCCGATCAAGGAAAATAAACTTAAAGTTCCTTTACATTGTCACTTAGTTTTGCAAGAGCGAAACTATTCTTATGTCAGTTGTCACCCAACTACATTACCAAGTCCGTTAAGCGTTTTGATTTCAGATAAATTACATTTCAATATCATTTTCACATTCTTATACATTTCCCCTATCCCTTTCCAAGCAAAGCAATTCAATATTGACCAATAAATGAAAATATATGAAGTTTAAAACACTCACATTTCTGTCGAAAGACATTACTTCCTGCAACACATTCCGGAAACATAGATTGCCCACAATTCATTTCGGCTATACTTCAGGGAGGCAACTCGTGTAGTCGAAAGGCGTGTATTTGAATGGAGCAATCGGAGATCGGCGAAATATAAATTATGACATACGCATCAGAAGAAATCGAAGTCTTCAGCTTAACATTTGTATTCTAATTTTGACTATATAGTCGCTTGTTTCAAGAATATGAATGACAACCTATATAACTATGTGTTATATATCATGTCTGAGTCTCTGGTATTTTCTTTGAGTAATTTACTCTGTATGCAGAAATAAATGATGTTGCAAAGTCCATCAAGCTAGAAAAATGTGTGTAGCGTCCTAATTAACACCGTATAATTACCATAGGCGTCGGAAGCAAATTGAAAGTTGGGGGGCTAAACCAACTTAAAAAGAAACGTTTGGGGGCTAAGCGCAAAACGTTTCATTACCTATGTCCTCAATTTTCAAAAAAAGTGGGGGGGGGGGGCTAAGTGCCCCCCCCCCCCCCCCCCCCGGTTCCGGCGCCTATGATTACTGATGGCTTATCTATTATGCAACAAACTACATAGATCAGCGATATAATTATAAAATCTTGTGCTTGTAAATATCGTTTCATCGATATTAAATCTCTATGCGACAGGACAGTATTAGGCTATACCCTTACGCTATTTTTTCCTATCCGTAGCCTTAAATCGTGTAGGCCTACATGTAAAACAGTTTCCCAACTTCAAAGGCTGCCGCGAGTTTCTCATCAGCTTGAAGCCGCTAGAATTGTGACAGGTTTACCCAGTTATGTTAATAGACAAGCCCTATATATCGAAACTGGTTGGGAAACTTTAGAGAGTAGAAGAGATAGGAGAAGAATAACTTTATTTTATAAAATTCATAATAATCTTACCTACATGAACTATTACCTCCACAAACTAGAGATATAAATAGATACCCATTAAGGAATAATAATGATTATGTAATACCTAACTATAGACTCACCAGTACTAGACTATCTTTTATACCTTATACTACTAGACTTTGGAAAACTTTGGTTTTCATGGACATTTTGCTAGCGAGGGTATTTGAATGTATTGTTATAATAAGTACCAGGAGGTTGTTGGGTTTTTCTTAATTGTGATATCAAATAACATGTATATTATATAAATCTGCTAAATACCTTATATTTCTTTCTCTATCCTTTCTTTCTATCTTTTATTTAATATTTAATACATGTATTTGATTATGCTGTCGCTATCAAATTATTTGTATATATTTGTTGTGGAGAGAGCGTCAATAAGTTGAGATAACTTGTGCTCAATCCAATTGCATTAAAAGCAATAAAATATGTTTAAACTAACTAAACTATGTCCATCTTCACAGACAGATCTTGACAATACACGGTAAGGGAAACTTACCCAAAACCTATATGCATATTAATCGTTCGCAAGAATTGTTAACAGTCTAGTCTATCGCTTTTGATGGCAATTCTATCACAAGAGTATAATGGTGAAAGATAATTGAAAAGTAACATTTTAAAGCAAATTTATAATATATTAAAATTCATTATGAACGCCGAACTGACCTTTAATAGCATATATTTCAACAAGTCTACTAGAAATATATTTTCAGCGGTTTGTTACTATATTTTGGTCATTTTAAAAAGCAAAAGTATACGAATTTAAGTGTGATTTGGAAATTTCAGTTTCGAAGTTGAGTTTATATTGCTGAAATACACATGTATTACATGTGTAATTTTGCAGCATTATAATGTGTTATTAGTTTAAACTCTATTTTATTGCTTCAAATCAATATAACATGTAACAGGTGAACAGTAATAATAACAATAGGATTCGGAAACAAGTTTGGCAACTTATATAAATCCGTCTCCTTTAATTTACAATTAATAATGATAATCTTATCCCTTGATTGCCAGGTAATGTGTTATTAACCCCATACTGCAAAATGTGCTTTGACCTGTTCCCAATAAACAACTTAGCATAACATAACTGTCTTGATGTTCCATCAAATCGTAAAAAGAAAGTACCTGAAAACTATCTAATAAGATGGTTTTATTGGGTGGGGGCTTCCGGATATCTCTCGAAGCGTCACTAGTAACAGGAACTTCTAGGGTGAAATGTCTCTTGATAACAAGCTTACCGAATGGGAAATCATCGACATAATATAAACGAGTTTATCAGAAGAAACGGCATGTACTTATATATTTGACTTTGTTGGATCGTTTTTTTTTATGATTTGTATTTCAATATATCATTACAGAATAATTTTAAAAAAAATGCAAAGTAAGTTTTTCCGTAGAGTAAAAATAATAGCTGATCTGCACTAATTTCCGTTCAAAACATTTTTTCACTAAATTATTTAAGTTGCAGAATTACCTTGTAGGCCTATGCATAAGAAATTATTAAAACAAAAATTAATATGATTAGTTTCAGCCATGTTTATTTGAAGAAAACAAATCATATATCGTTTAAAGTTTACCTGATTAGAAAGGATTTTCAAAATCAATCGGACATGCGCTCAAATAAAAAAATTCAAGAAATTATCAAGTTTTAATTTCATAATTTTCCATTTTAATATTCTGGAAATTACACGTTATTTCGAGTTATGATTATCATAATTCGCCTATGTCATCATCAATACCTGTAACAAATAATCAACCATTTACCATCCACGCAAAAAATAAAAATAAATATTTCAGTTATATAAAATGCCCGTGGGACTGTAAATATCGTTGATTTAATTAATGATCAACAATATGCCTAAACATGGGACCATAAAAAGTCAACTTTCAATTTATTGCATTTTCCTTTTCATAAAAGCTGATAGAATTTGTTTTTATCTATTTTATTTTAGCATCTACAGGTGATAACATGTTAAACAATGAAATATGAACTGGGTATTTTTTTTATTTATTTATTTAAATTATTTTTTTTCAAAATAATCTGTAAATACTTCATTAGGAAATGAACAACGGTCTTTTTCATGTAGGCCAACAATAAAGACAACTCAGTATTCACGCTAGTAGTTATAGGCAGCTCCATGGCGTGCGGTTTCAAATTTGCCGTCATAGGTGGCGCTTTAACGGTTTTTGATGACGTCATCAGAATCATGGCTTCTGATTGGTCAATTTGAATCTGCACACCGCATTAGAGCCGCCTGTGACGTCATACCAGATGTGCGTCATACCGGAAATACGTCATACCGAAAAATGAGGTCATGTTGTCCATATAGAGTAATCTCCCTTTTGTTCCATCTCTATCGTCTCTACCGAGTAATCTCCTTTTGTTCCAGCTATACAGTCTATACAGAGTGATGTTTCACCTAAAGAGTCTATGCACAGTGATCTCCCCTTTGTTCCACCTATACAGAGTAATCTCCTTTTTGTCCCACCCATACAGGCTATACAGAGTGATCTCCCCGTTTGTCCCATCCCTACAGTCTATACAGTTTATGATAGTTCAGATCCATTCAGGGTATACAGAGTGATCTCCCTTTGTTCCACCTATAGAGTCTGTACACTCGCACACTTTATGAGTCTTAGTACAAGGATAACATGTTCAAGCTTGACAAGTTTTCTGACTTCGCAATCCGTTTTTATGTAAAATGAAAACAAGTTTTTATATTCGAAATATAGAATTATACATTTCATATAATCCAATAACAGATTAATGTTTTAGATTTCGCTTTTACTGATATAGAGGTGACTGCACTTAGCAGTAGTCGTGTGTAAACTAAGTGTAACCATTGATAGTTTCACACCAATAGTAATGTGTGACGTGGCGCCGGATCCCACTATACAGTAAGTAATGGGGAAAACAACGTTTTGTTCATAAAATTAATTACACAGCCAGAAATACATTTTCTTTTTCGACTCCGGATCGAACGTGTGTGTGTGTATGTGTGTTTTGGACACTGTTTGTAGCGCTGATTGCGAAAGAACAGGAAGTGATGCTGACGACATTTTAATTCGGTGAATCTATAAAATCACTTTATTTCCTACAATTACCTTCCCTTAATTATATAATCATCTTAATGAATCTTTTTAAACCGCGGGAGGGGGAACAATTATGTTTGCCCCCCTCTCTCCACTTTTAGACGTTAATTCTTTTATCACACCTCCACAATTTTTCTTAATTCTAGATTTTTTTCAAAACAGTATTTTATATGAAATAAGGCAAAGCCTTGAAAGTTAGCGCAGCTCGGACATTTTTAAAAGTAAAACTTCTCCGTGAAATGCTCATGTATCGATGTACCCGACAAATGTTGATATGCTGCTCCACCAATACCACATTCGATCCAATAAGCGTCCAGGCCCCCTATTTTTTAACACACGATCAAGTATCTTTTCTAGCCAGTTGACAAGGCAATGTGTACCACAAAAATGTAAATAACAGTTTATCTCTAGCCCATATAACATAAGAATGTCAATAGGTGTCCACAGTATTAACTACAACAACTTTACCACCGTGCTTTATATATATAAAAAAAATAAAAATGCTTTCCTTCAATTTGACTGTTGATTAGTTCCAATGAGCGCCCACCTTTTTTTTCTTATTGACATATGCGCTTATTGGGTCGAAAACGGTATTGGCAATAATGGCATAATGATTGAAATTGTGCTACAGATTCTTTATTCTTGACCTTGTCAAACTTTCATATAAAGTTTTTATGTTGCCTGTGACAAAGAAATAAACCGAAAATCTGCATCTTATTTGACACTTCTTCACGTGATCAAGACAAGTACTCACATTTCAACATGGTACCATGAAATATTGAAAAGAGTACAAACAGGCTTGTGGTAAGAGCATACTACTGGTTTTTTTATAAATATATATATATATATATATATATATATATATATATATATATATATATATATATATATATATATATATATATATATATATATATATATATATATATATATAGACTCATTAAATTATTGGCTAATGGCAGGGTGAGCCCTGGTAAAATACATCTGTATACTTAAAAGAGCATCAGAATACGAACATTCAACAAGACTCTCAAATGTATCACAATTGTGAATGACAAATAAAATGTTTTAAAATGTTGTAATTCATTTTAATAATAAAATTTGATTATGAACAATGTCAGAATTTAAACTGCACATGTAAACAGCCAAATGTTTGTTAGATCCCAAAATACCATTTTTTTCCTTTACTTGAGTCCTATTGATGTTGCGTATTGTCCAATTAAATGTGTCGATAATAAATATTGGTTTAGATCCAAATGATGAGTGGAAACAAGTATTCAGACACCGTGTGGAATACAATTATAGTAGGTGTGAGATAGCTGTGATAGACTTTCTAAAAACATCTATACATGTACATGCATATTTGTGTGTGGGGCAAAGGCCAGTGGTGGATCTAGTGGGGTTTACTTTTGTTGCATGCTTTTCTCCTGCATGCGTTACATTTGTCGATGAGTTCTTAGTGAAGAAATGATCAATCTGTAATTGACAGTCTGATGATAAGTGTAGTGGCACTTAAAAAGCGATTGGAAATCGCTCAAGCATCACACTTTTATCAGTTCCTTTTCAGATGTAATGATTATTTCTTTCTTTAAATATAGATCATTTCGAATCAAAATATAACAATATAGATCTACAGTTAAATTGATCACACAGAAATTCGATATATAGAAGTAAGTCGTGTACCGGAAAAAGATTAGTATTCAAATATTATGATACATAAAAGAAGTCAAAAGTCTTAGTTTGATGTGTAACCAGTGATTACCCGTGATACATGAACACCAAATATACTAGAAGTAAAAAAATATATATCACAGCAAAATGATATGGATGGAGAGTAGCCTATATTTTTATTATAAAGTAAATAACTGTGTTTCTTTTAGGAGGGTGATTTTTTAAATTAGAGTTTTATTTTAAGGGGAAATATCAGAAAATTATTCACTTGTTCTTTTATCTTCATCTAATAGTTTCTGTATGGCTATGGAAGTGTTAAAAACCTATATAGAAAGCTTGTATCAGCTAATTTATTTTCTACTTATTCTAAATGTGTTCACGGTTTTCAAAAATGCTTCTGCAGGATGCGCGAGTTTCATCCCTTTAGAAAGTAGCTAAGTTTGTCATGTTTGTCGAAATTTAATGTAAACTTTTAGGTTAGTAAATCGATACAATCTTTCATCTGAAGTGTTCAGAGTTACTATCGAACTCAAGAACTAATGTTACTTCCATCAGATTTTTTGTTAGTGAAGTTGAATCCAAAATAATACTTCTTTAATAACCGATAGTAAAATGTCAAATCATATGTCGTATTATAGGAGACACAAGTTTGGTCACCGGGAGAGAAATCCAGAAATTACCTCATGGGACTTGCAATGGTAGGACTCTCGTAAACAAAACGATTGTAAAATACGTATATTTCAGTATTCTCACAAATAAATTGTCCGTTCAAATTTAAAAAAAACTCTTATTTTGAAATTAACAAGATAAGAAATGTCCAATGTCTGGCGCGAGTCCTACCATTCAGCGTAACTGAACATGTCGAGTTAGGAAAGCCATCAACGGGAATAATTAACGCCCTTGATCGGAACTCTTCATATCCGGTTGGTAAAAAATGGCGTCTGCTTGGAGACGCTGTAAACCAGTTTTTAAAAATTCCGTGTGCGATTAATAAGGACTTATTTGCCTTCGTGCTATTTTTTAAGAGAATGATCATTGAGTAATATATGATCACAAATTTCGTTTTTGACCTTCTCGAAAAAATTGCTTAATAGACCCTTTCACGATAATTGCGGTCCTGCAACTTTGGGAACTCTATAAATGATACAGATACCCGCAAAAATATAGACGTCGTTATAGTAACTGATTGTTTTTTGACGTCATTTTCCGGGAATCTGTATCATGTATTCCCTCAAAGTTACAGGACCGCAGTTATCGTGAAAGGGTCTATTCAACGCGAACTTGACCCGGGACTATTAGACAAAGTTTTTTGTAAATTTGACATATTTGTACTTACACATAAAAGTTCGCCGCTCGAGCTGCGCTCGCTATAATTCTTGAATAATTGATTTTCAGGGATCCATACTTATTATTACCAACATTTTCGAGTTAGCCCGGATTACCGTTATAATCCTGCTTTTACTATCGCCAGTTTCTAGAAAAATGTTCCTCAATTTTATTTCCGGTTTCGATAACAAATATAGATAGCCCCCATACCACAATTGGTAAAAGCTTGTACTGAAGGTCCTGGGTTCGAATCCCGGTCTGCCTGATACAGTTCAGGAATTTGGCGTTCAACTAAATAATCCACTGTGGTGTGGTTGAAGAGTCCCTTGGGTTTCTTTATACAAAATAAATTTAATGCGCTAAAAAGTATAAATATTTCTATTTACTTACATACATTACTTTGCGATGGTAAATATAAAAACCGGAAAAACATATGAGGGACAAAATCGAGATGAAGGCGTGAATAAATGCAGAATCATAACGGTAATCCGGGCTAAGTAGAAAGTTCCCTATTACATTATATCAGCGATATATAAAGCTAATATTAGCTTTATATATCGCTGATTATATATACTCATCCTTCCCTGTCGCCTATCATTTCAGTAAAGAAATTTTCATTTTCTTTTCCTCAGCTTGTATGAATATGAAAATTTATTTGTAAACTTGGCAAATATTGCATTGTATCAAAATGTAAGATATATCTTGTCAATTATTTACATACATATATATATATATTTATATATATATATATATATCTGAAAGATGCGTAAAACCCTACCCCTAATGAAATATTGCCTCACAATTAATCCAACACTTAGAAATCCTTCCTACACCACCGCATAAAGAACGCACCATTTTCACGGGTATGGCGTCTTGTCCCCCCAAGTTACACTCCCCTCTTTGAAAATTTCTGTATCCGCCCCTGTAATCCATTCTAAATATTTTGAATGGTTGAGCCCCCACTTTTCTTGGCCCAGCTAAGCCACTTTACATTCCACGCAAATTCTTAATGTATTTTTGTATGTTGTGTGTGTATGCTTTCTCACCACACTGGGATTCAATACACATTTTAAAATATTAAAAACGACATTTTTCACTTAAAAGAAAAAAAATGCATAACATTTTGGGGGAAAAAATCCGCGACTTGAAGAGCCATCACGAGCTGTAGGCCTATTGTTGTCAGAAAAAAAACCCCTACATTTCCTCTAAACGAAATCGGCGAACTATTTCATGCCAACTCGTAACCAAAGCAGGCTTTGCTGTCATGCAAATTAATGTCATTATTGCGATTCACACCACGACGCCTCTTATCTCTAGTATTCAGTGCGTGTTGGATCTTTTCTGGGACCCAGTCTAATAAAGTGGTGAAGGTCGACGGTCTTCACTCGGATACATCGGCTATTCGCCTCCAAAAATGGCACTTATTGTCATTATATTACTCATGAAAACATGAAAAACGTCGATCATGGCTTGAAACACACGGAGAACTAAACAGATCAATCATTTGCAATATATTAGTATTAAATATTTGAAAAAAGTCATAAATTACTCGGTACAAATTCACTGGCAAGGTTTCTGACTCATTTTCATGATTATAAAATCACGTGTTTCAGATAAAAAAAAGACGCATTACAAATGCAGCATGGTTGTTGCGGCGACAAGGACCATGGTTAGAGTTATCGCCCTGATCGATGGTGGTGCTGCTTTACAGTTTCTTGCTACACAGTATAAATACGAAACCTGTTTCACCACCGAATGTTCAGCGTAAACATAATAACAAATATTATAAACATAATACCAAAGTTATAATGCTCAAGACAAATGAACGCTCAAAGAAGTTATATATATGATACAAGAAAAACACCAAAAACATGCTTAGTGCTGTATAAAAGCATAAATAAAACGTTATTTCAGCTATGAATAACACTGCTATTGCAGTGCTAATGCTTTTATTATTTCTGAGACTATTTAATTATTAATTGCAAGAAGTCCAATGCACACAGTTGGTGTGGAGACGATTATTAAAGCCACGCCGTGATACCGTTTATTAATCTGTGTAATATCAATTTATTAATTTGAAATGTATACAAATTAACAATTGATATTTTAATGACAAATTGACATTTCCTACTCACAACCTTTGTAATCCAAGTGATCTACAATTTAACTCAATCTCATTAAAACGGATCTCTAATCGCACCTGTTTTCTGATATGTTGCGTATAGGATCTAACGTAATCTGCTATTGGGTCACGTGCGGGTGACTTCTCGTAGGTATATAATGATGCAAACTTAGTCCCCAAATTCAAATGCAACCCCGTCCATTGCTACCCGTTCAAACGTCCTTGTTTATTTGACTACTTTTGATGTTTGCAATATCTATCATGTTGAACAATTTCGGCATGTATGACTGGGTAGCATGGAGCAAAAAAATGTTACGGTTTCAAGGTACCTCATAAACAAATGAAATTGCATCTTATCTTATAAAGAACAGATAAACAGATGAGTCAGATTACATGTATATAGGAAATATAAAGTCGAAATTAGAATGCGGAAATTTTTAAGTTCAACCGAAATGTAAGAATGAGAAAAAAGAATTTAGTTTTAAAGATGAAATAAAATCATAATATTAGTATATGAAAAATGGGTATAATTTATTGATATAAATAAATGCTGAAAAAGCATATGGTAGTGTTTTAACCCTTTCAACCCTATAGACCATAATAGGCTGGTCATAACAATAGAGAGGAACATCTCATTTATATAGATATTTAGGGATGAAAGGGTTAATGTGTTAAACTGTGCCCATTTTAGACCGCTTCTATGATAAATAACAGAAGGATACAAATTGTCCATTTTCCATTTACTAGAATTTATAATAAGATGAAATTCCGTATCTGTCAATAAATGTAGATCACAGTTTTGGAACCACTATAAAACAGCATAGTACCAAAATAATTCAAATTCCATATGTTTTGGGCATGACGTGCTTGCACCTTATCGCTCCACGCAGTTGATTCTGGTGGTAATGTAGAAACCACATATGCGCCAAAAGTTGATTGCGCAGAACTCAACGATAGCTATAACCGACTTTCACTTTTGGCAATTTGCCCGGCTAAAATACAGTTAATAGTGGAAAATATAAAGTAAGATAAGGTGTCTCGGATACCGTTCTCTGAAATCTCAATCACCGTCAGTTACGATTTACTGCTGTATAATCCATGCTGTGAAAATGAATTACGATGTATAATCTGTTATATATGACTTTCATTAATATTCAGTGTTTCTGTTTTGAATAAAAATTTCTAAAATTACTTCTCGCTAAAAATATATACCGATTCCATAGGGCAAAACGCTAATTGAAATGTCTGTCTCGTTAAAGGTTCTACTTATACGGTATAAACAGGATTTGACACTATATTGACCTAACAATCAGCGAACTATTGCCTTTGTATACTAATGTGAAAACACATTATACAATCAATCACTTAATGATCTGTGTCAATATATGAAATATTTGTCTGCTGAGCAGACGCAAGCCTATTAGATAATTTGGGGACATAAACTCCATATAGGACCCCTATGGCATGGATTCTCACTCTTAAACGCTTCTCATGTATATTATTAAAATGATGTTGTTACTAGTATCATTACATGCATGTGTAATCATACAGTTACAATACAGAGTTCAACAGGATGGTGCGATACGTAACGTCGTATCGCCAGAGCTACTTTTCTAAATTGGATCATGTCATCCAAAATATTTGATATCGTCGTTAAAAGCGGAATGAATTTCAAATTTGTATTAACATATAGATAAATAAGGGACATGTAATAAATACAAATGCAGACATGCCAAATGTTATTATCCATACCATCAGACCGCACTTGATCGTTGTAGCGGGTGGATTCAACGTTCTCGTTGAAATCATCCGCCACAACGATCTCGTGTAGTTTTATCTATTATTTAACAGCAGAAACATTAAGTGTTAAGATACAAGTCATTTAATATCATTGCTCATTGGCATGGTCGACATATCGTAGAGTAAATAGTTAATTTCTCATGCCAGGTGTTAACATTTTTGCTAAAAGTCAAAACAACTGATGACTCAGCTCAGTTCGTCATATTTATCACACATTTAGTGGACTTATAATTGTATTGAAACAATTGTAATAAGTTAGTATTAATAAATTATAATTCACGCCAATAAAATTATTTGCAACCTGGACGATTTGATTTTGATTTTTTATAGTGTATTACGCCATACTCAACAATTTTTCATTTGTATGGTGACGACCAATTTTTAATGGTGGAGAAGGGAACCCGGTTACCCGAGAAGAGAACACCGGCCTTCCGCTAGTAAACTGGCAAACATGTCTCACAAAATCAGCTTGAGTTCCAATAGGGTTCGAACGAGCACTCACCAAAAGTGAGAGACTTAATGGCTCAGAGCGCGATGTTCTACCCACTCGACCACGGAGGCCCCATAACCAGAAAGATATACAGATGTACATGTAACTGTAAGATATTAGTACTACATCGTTCACGTATGTTATCAGTATCTTTCAAAGTAATGTTCTTTGTTTATGGTGTACCCTGGGAAACGCCTAAAATGCATGAAAAAACTTGCATAATGGACTTTTTTGTTATACAAACAAAATGTTTAAAACTTAAGTTTTTTTTTCAACCCGGAAGTTTTAAACATTTTGTTTGTATAACAAAAAAGTATCTTATTATAACTAAAAGGAGACATACAAAGGAATACAATTTTTTACACCCCTATATACTTTGTGAAAAACGATTAAGAAACACCACTCTGCAATTATTCACTTGTAATTGATTAATTCAACCTTACTATTTGTATATATGTATACAACATTGGACCTGATCTAATTTTCACAAATATATAGGAATTTTTTTACACGTATACGCCACCCAAAGTCGAATGTGAATAACGTTGTTGTTGTTGTTGTGATAGTGTGTGTGTGTGTGTGTGTGTTATCAAAAGTGAGGTGAGATTATACAGCATTTCGTATACATGTACCTTCTAGTCATGCTATGTAGATAAAAATGTTAAACTCCTGACTGAAGATCTGGCTATGTATAGACATGGGTTCAATGAAGTAATCTGCAATCGTTATGAATCCCGTAATACATATTTAGCAAAATGTAGTAACCATCCAACCATATGAGTTAGAAAGCATTTTGAAACAATATTGATATTCACAATCTAAAACTTAACACATAAATGAATAATAATATACCCGGCATATTTTAGACATCTTATAATACATTTCAACACTACACATGTATTTATATGTATAATTTAGAAAGTTTAAAGGGATTAGCTGTGTTTACCAAAACATATTTCGATTTTTGTTCCTAATTTAACGACTTGTACTTGATGTGCAACATCACAAATAATAATTATACACAGGCATAAAAATCTTATATTCCTATATATTTGTGAAAATTAGATCAGGTCCAATGTTGTATACATATATACAAATAGTAAGGTTGAATTAATCAATTACAAGTGAATAATTGCAAAATGGTGTTTCTTAATCGTTTTTCACAAAGTATATAGGGATGTAAAAAATTGTATTCCTTTGTATGTCTCCTTTTAGTTATAATAAGAGAAAGTAAAATGAAGTAGTACCAATAAGGAAAAAATCCGGTTTGAAAAAGCACAGCTCCTTTAATGGAATAATAGTAATGTACTGCATATTATTAGTAGTAGTCGCGTGGTAATTTCTGAAGAATAGTTTTATACTCAATCCAATAATTTGACAAGTTAATAATAATGCGACAGTGATAGAGAAAAAGGTCCTTAGGACAATTTAGGGGGATTATGATTTTTATGTTTTAAGAAACCTGAACATGTATATGAGGATTTAAAAGATCCCTTTTTTTCCAGCCACTGGCTCATATATACTACATATTTCAGACGTCTCGCCTCTTGCAGAGTTATGGGCTAATATCTGTGTGATTGTATAACTATAAATCTCAAAGACATAACAATATAGATCGATGTCGAATACTGTTTATATGCGTTATGTATCGCTGGCGTGTCGTCAGCTTGGTAAAACACTGAAACCAGTGACCAATGGCGTATAATGACAGCACCCCTTAATACCACAAAACAAACAAAAATCGAAAGAAATCGAAAACAAAGGATTAGGCCTGCTCTGTAGCATACTGTACATGCCCATATTGCGATAGATCTAGGTCATGTTATGAAAAGAAGCACAGGCCACAGAAATGAAAATTTGCTTCGTAGTTGGGTTTTTTGTGAGTTTAACAGAAAACATTAGAGTTAGGTCAAGTGCAATTTTGTCAAGCATTTCTGATAAACAGCTTGCTTTGCCGTCACCATATATTCTTGTCAGAAACAATTCGTCACTCGCAATCGGCTCTCATTCCATCTCAAATCCTGTAATTTCTAGGATACTTCCCAGGTCCATCTTATTTTCCACAACCTGTAATGTTAATACCGAGCATAAGCAGTGTTCATAGGTTTCTTAGTAAATTGACGGGGTGCTCTATATTACATAGTTAGACCTGTCTAACTAGGTCGCCGTTTCCAATGAAACCGAAAGTTGATGGGGAGTACAAAGTCGTGAAGGCGTTCGTAGTATTCGAAAGAAAACGGAGTTCCGGACGAACTGGGAAATGTGCTATTGATAATGACTATTTTCATACAAATGTCAATGCGATATATCGCAACGAACTATACATTAAAGACACAACAGAACCCCACACATACACACACACACACGCACGCAGGCACGCACTCGCAAACACACACACACACACACACACACACACACACACACACACACACACACACACACACACACACACACTTCCTACATATCAACATTTAATATAGGCCTACATAGACAAACTATTTATCGAGGAGTTATTGTCAGAAGGATATCGAAAATGACGTTTCATGTTAGAACGTTCCGCAATCCTCAAATTGTACGGTCGCTATAATAGCCCGTGTTTGCAATTTCTGTGAAATGTTGAGTTACCTGTTAATTAGCGCTTGTTGAGTCGTCTTTATAAGATGTGACGAGGATATGTTCCTCATTTATTTCATTTGACATATAAACAATATAATCCCAATTTACCTGATAGTAATAAATTAACTGCCCCTATCGTTTCAAAAACGATATTTTATTTGTCCTCAAATTATGCTGCTTGGACAGCTTAGAGTGATTTTTATCCGAACAGCTGGTTCCAAGCAAATGAGATTCTAAAGTTCTAAACAGGTAATTATCAACATGAACCATATTCGCACTGTATGTGGACAGTTGAGTGTTCAGTCTCACAAAATCGTGATTAAAAGCTCAACAAGTGCAATTCGTGATGTTTGCATATTTTCAAATTGTTACTGTTACAAACCCTTTCCTTTGTTTTTCATTGTTGCTAGATGGTGATCAATGTTAAATGTCTCTACGGATTCAACAAAGCAATTGTTAAATGTATGAAATAGTCCATCTTATGTTGCCAATATAAAGCACAGAAATATTTTTTATATTGCTACGTGTAAACATGTGTATCTGGGTTTGTTAAATACATTCCATGTATGTTGAAGGATTCATATCCATATAATAAAGTACAACGGGATCTCGTCTAAAGACCATCTTGCTCAGGAGACCACCTCGCATTTCAGACCACCATTTTACAGTCTCTCGATTAATATCTACAAAGTACAGAACATTACGTAAGATACCACCTCACCAATCAGTTCACTTTGGGTCCTATAGGTGGTCTAAATAGGGAGGTATCAATGTATATGTTTAAATGAATACAATAATTCCCGTTACAAAAAATACGTTTATTATTAGTAAATAGCACAATCAGAGGTATCCTCTCAAATGATAATCTTGTATTATACACAATGAACTGATATGTTCTATCTCCTAGTCAACCCCCAAAATATTGCCTTTGTTTTTAAGAATAGACAGACAATAACTAGGAGGATCTTAACTTATTAATGAGATTGATGACTTTGGTATTTTCAGACATTCAATGCTGTTCCCAAATAAACATATCATATACAGAAACCCCCTTTTATTGATACAGGACCCGGTGCCAGAAAATTCAATAATTACCCAGCCTTTAGTTTATCAAATAAACATATCATATACAGAGGTAAACTACTTACATGTAAGTTATTGATACAGGGATATCGGGAATCGCGTTTGATGTCCACACGTTGAAACCGCAGGAGTGTTTTATGGTAGCTATAACCGCCAACGGCTTCAACATGTTTGCACTTACTGTGTTTCACTAAATGAACGACATGTTTTCGATATTACGGTTGTTTACGGTGTTTAGTGGTCTCTACCAATTGTAACAAGGATTTATTCTCACTTATTTCATTTTATTTTGACTATGTACTCATGGCGGGTGTGACCTGTCAACATGGGCTGCTTACGCCTCCATGGGACATGACCCAGTGAAATGTACATCAAGTATTTTAGTCTGAATTGTGTTTTACATTGACTGAGACATTTGTCAGGAAAACTTTAGGTGTAAATTTTTTACATTTTTTTTCTATCAAACACATGTAGGGTACGAACAATTGAAACCGTATGTATTGAATGTGTTGTGTATTTATCCATTTTTTAATCAGAATTGTACCCATATCCTGGACATCCTATATAAGTTGGTAACTGAGATTTCTTTATATTGTACCTAACATGCCCATTTTCTCACAAAAAACATGGTTAGAAGTAGATGTAAAAACAACAGATACCAAAGTATCAATTGTAAGGAAATTAAGGAGACAGTATATTAAGGCTGCCCTCAACATTGCACAAAACAATTTATCTTAATTTTGATTTGATGAATCGTAAATTGTCCGGTATTAGGATATCAATTAATCCAAATAAGAATATATTGAATATTATTTATTTTCGTATTATATACAGTTTAACAAATGGATATATTCTTTCTGCATTTCTGAATTAAGATATGTTTGCAGCCAGATATACTATACATAAACTGCTGTAAAAGTTAAAGGTGCATTAACTGTGTGTACGGAAAAAATATGATTTCGAATTTTTTATTCTACTTTTACTACTTGTACTTGATGTACAATAACACATAAGAGCTATACACAGGCATAACATCTTATATTTCTATACATTTTGTGAAAATAAGGCCAGGTCCAGTGTGGTATAACCAGTAAAGTTCAGTTAATCATTTGCAGTTGAAAAAGTGCCAAACCTGGATTTCAAGGAATTTTCACAAAAATATATAGGAATGGAAGAATTTCTATGCTTGTGTATATCTCTTTTTTATTATTGTATATCAATCGAAGTACTAAAACCGTGGGGAAATGTTCGTTTAAAAAAATTAGGAGTGCAATTGTTGACCGAATAACTCGGTATCACAAGTAATGTAATATGACATTGATCGAATTTTAGGGTTTGGGTGTTATATCCCAAAACACCGGGCATCGATCGGACAATCTATTAATTAATTGGTTTGCGGTCGCTTAGAAGATGTACATTAATTTAAATATATGGCCACTGACTTGGTATCATCTTTCAATCTTGTTCACCATCTGTGATTCTATGCTCTTAAATGATATTAGAAGTTTTCCCAAGGTGTTTGGTACACTACGTCTGTAGTACAATCACCCTATCTTGTTAGTCAAAACACATACCAGCGTTGAAATATATATTTATATATAACGCCGTTAATTCGAATTATAAATGTATCGGAAGAATAAAAACAACAGCAACAATAACGACACACTTATAGATACTTGAATAGAAGAAAATACTTAAGATTACAATTTAAATCTAAAGTTCCTTACGTAGGACCATTTCCATCTTTGTAAAACAATTAGTGTATTCCAGATTAATGATCGGTGAATCATACGTAATCTTTGTGTATCCTCAATTGTTCAAATTCCATATTTCCTTGGACGTTCATCGACATTAGTCATGACGTCAAGCTAAGGGCTATATCCATAACCATTCTAGCGTTTTGCATGTAACTACAAAATAATAATAACAATACTACTACTACTAATAATAAAATAAAAATAATAATAATGAAAAAATAAAAAATAATGAAAAAGAAAACAAACAAATAAATAATTAAATGAATAAATAAATGGACTGATTTGACACAGAACAATACTTCCATACATTAAATTGAACTTTGATAAATGTATTTATACAGACCCTTCAAAGTTCAAAATTATAAAGTACGTGATAACCGACAACAAAATAACTTCACAACTAAATAAGATTATAGGTTGACACTTGTTCCGAGTAAAAATTGTTTTATTGAAATATTCGATCAGTTTTGAATAACAGTGGTTTCCTCAAACATGCTTCGAAAAGGCAACAGTAAGTATACAATATTTAACAAAAGTAAAGTATAGTTATTTCTGATCATAGTTTGATGCGCTATCAAACTGCAGAATGATTTCCGTGCCCATAATGTTTAACAGATACATTGTATATGTTTGTATGCTGTATAGTTTAACATTGTGCTGGCAGTTCGATGCAGTCGTGCTGCTAAAAACCCCGACCTATCACACCAGTATAGGATAACTCCAATAATTAATCTGAAACCATATTGTCGAGTCATTGAAATTGAATATTTATATTATCGACGCAATGTCAAAGTTACAATTTAAAGAAAAAAAAAACATATAGAAAACCACATGAATAACAATATCTAGCCGAGTTGTTGGAATGACTTTGCTATACATAATTTAACAGCATTATGTACATTAGGAATTACACTAGGACAAATTCAAAAAGTAAAACAATGATTTGCTTCCAATGTTCTATTGATGATAAATGTATTGTTTACCTCACGTTATCCATCAATTCATTCTGATTCACCAATTATTTTCATTCAAACGTGGTCACAAGAGATATGGGTATTTCAAATCGAATCCTCGTTACTATATTTTGCCTGTTGTTCCTTTAATGAGAATTTATTTAGGCCCAGGGACTCTGTAATTGTCCTGGACCCGATATCACCAAATTAACTAAGTAATGAAGCTTCCATAGTTTTAAGTTAAAACACACAAAAATTATTCGGTAACTGGACATACGTTGTATATTTATGGCATACAATTGTAACAATTACCAAAATTATTGCTCACATGAACTTCAGAATATATATATATATATATATATATATATATATATATATATATATATATATATATATATATATATATATATATATATATATATATAATAATTATGATATTTCAGTACGTACTCAATGTATTATAATTCATTTTGTACAAGAAAATATAAATATGACACATAATTGTGAATGATGACAAATTAAATTTCCTAATTACTCAGACCCAAAGGTTTTACTAACGATTATATAGTAAAAATAATAAAATAAAAGTTAGATTTGAGAAATGAGTAAATGGAGTGAATTCTGGCCCTGCCTGCCTTATTCCAAATCTGAAATATTAACCTATAGACTTGAGTAAGAACGTAAAGAAATCCCTTGCTAAATTCATGTTTGAAGAGGACATTTCGCAGGGAGTGTATAACCTGTTTTACTGGAGGGAGGTGGTATGACCTGCATTGTAGAGACTGTCGTGACGTCAACCATGTTTGTCTGTAATATCCATATTTACAGGGCTCCAAAGCGAAGTTGTCAAGGCAGTTCATTGGCTTAATTCAACTGTGGAGGCACCTGTTTAGCATCGCGAATTAAATGCAATGGTTCGTTGCATTTTAGCCCAGAGGTGCAAACAAGTAATTGAAAGTACGACCGGAGATCGAATCTTGAACCATCGTTAGGTTTCCGGCTCGATAATTATCAACAATAATACTCGTCATATATACTCATGTAACTTAACAGAACAAAATTGTTCAATATAAGATAGATTGAAGCTGTCATTCAGTAAAACCTTAATTATTTCTTATAAATATATGTATCAATCATCTTGTCCATGGTCAACTCACGTTAAAAAGGTTAAAGTGTATATAGGCTTGCACGGCGTATTGATATATACTCCAAAAAGAACTAGACGGGAAAGGACTTTTTTTAAGAAAAATAATTCATTTCTCTTCCTGTCAGGTTTGAAAGTATGTGTTACATTCATTTAAAACACAATGTCATAAATTATTGTAGTCTAATCTTCGTTGAGTTTATGCACTCAGTAAAACGAGACTTAAGTGAAAGTGAGAACATATGATGCGATCAGGTTCGTTATATTGAAAAGTCTTGTTCTTTTTTACAGTAACACGTTGATGGTTTTATTTTGTTGTTTGTTAAATATGGTGAGCGATATAAACAACAGATTTTGTTAACATTTTATTTGTTAATGTTTCAAGCAATGTCGATATTTTCCTTTCTCAAAATGTTACCCACCATGTCATCTTATCTGATATATATTACTATTATTTTTATAGCCTCCCCCCTCCCCTTTAGCCATCCTTCTCTTCCACTTTATTCACAAATCCTCTTTATTCACGATACGCATTACAAATTATTTGCATATTGTAGATATATGTTACACATACTATTATTCTTGTGAAGGGTGGTTAATGTTATTTTTGCAGAATTTAACCCGTCTCTGTTCTTCCTTATTTTTGTGTTGCTAGGGGTATATCGGATGATCTTGCCACTTGCCATCTTGCAACTCGGAAAGATAATGTGGTTGCACAGAGCTTTCGAAAATGAATGTAATATTTGGAATGTACATGAACCGGAAAAGAAAAAAAAAAAAGAATTGTCCAAAATGTGTTACTTAGTTAATTTAAGAATTAGTTCTAATGACACATCTATAAAGGCATGTAAGTTGTCAAAATGGTTTTTGTTGTTTGTATCAAAAGGTTCAAATATTCGACGTTTATACAAATAAAATGTTTTTGACAAATTCCCAGTCGCAAAACAAAATGTGATAATGTCGTATTTCTGAAAGGACGTCAAGTGCGAATAATGGGATGGATGACAGGACTATTTGTATATCATTCATTCTAGGCAATATATTCATGAAATGTTAATTCTTTCTACGGCGATATATCTCTTTAGCCTTTTTATTCAAAGTATTGGTCTAATTCCTGGATATTTCGTTCATTAAAATGACAGCCTGTATGCCTTTAAGATCATTTATTTATATTCATTTATATAAGGATTATATCCCTACGAAATAAATGTCTAACAGTGGATCGGTAATTTCTGAGTGATATAAAATACCTGTTAAAATAACACTTGATAAAGTTTGCATATTCATCCCGACCACTTTCACACCTTTAATACCTCATGTATTGGTCATAACCTATTTAACAAAACGGAGATGATAGATGGACCACAACGGGATGAGTCTATTTCTCCAAAGGAAATCTGATTCATAGTGACAAAATGGTCGAAACGATTGTGTGAATTGATTGCGGGGAATGTAAGTGAATATGTAATCAATATTCTCATGGATATGAACTAAGACAGCAAACACTACATTGTTTTAATATTGCAACATTACTTATTTATCATATCTGAACTGTGTTTGAACTCTCTTCACACTAGTAATTTTCAAATTAAGATATTAAAACATTTGTTATTGATATACCTTTTATTGGAATATACATGTAAATCATCTTCTGACGTCAACTTGTAAGCTTGTAATACACTTTTTGTAGTATTTACTTATACAGAGTATTTATTGCAATCGTAAATGTATACATATTGAAGAGGATGAAATAAACATTTTAGATAATTCATAGATTTTCCTCCTGAACAATAACACAGGTTAATTGTATGATCACGGTGAGAATCTGAATTAGTCTGTGCTACTGACTATTATCAGTGTTGTTTTGTTTTGTTGTTTTATTGTTCTTTTGCGCCACACACAATTTTTCAGTTATATGGCGGCGGCCAATTTTAATGATGGGGAGGTGGAGAGAACACGGTTATAATGTACCCGGGAAAAGATCATCGGCCTTTCGCCAATATTCTCTCACAAAATCAGCTTAGGTTCCAGTTGGACTCGCACTAACACCAACAGAGGTGGGATTCTTCGTGGTGCACTTACTAATCGTCCACGGGTATCCATTATCTTAGTAAACAAAAACACAAATAAGATGTTATTTTTGGTTGTGACCAATGGAAATTAATTTTACAATCAAATAATTTAATAAATCAAGTTAAAACGATATGGTTTACATTGATTTCGCACGATGATTGAACATGAAAAATTGGTTAAACTTGTTTAATATGTCAATGTTTACAATGTTTTTCATATTTAAGAAACGGAGGTATTGAGAAACTTGGTGAAAGAGTCTTCTAATATCAATAGCAAAACAATGTTCAGTCCAGTACGCTGAAATATGTGAGTGAATTCCCCCGGTTATGTATTGTTACATACAGACATATATAGTCTTACGTCAAATGACTTCCTTTGGAGAGCCGGCCTTACTCAGTGGGTAGCGCGCTCGACTCTTGATCGTGAGGTCGTGTGTTCGAGTCCAGCCGGCGGGAGGTTGGTTTCCTGTCTGTCGGACGAGACAGTAAAACCCGTGGTCCCCTGTCACAGAAGGTGTCGACATGTTAAAGAACCCTCACTGCTCAATGGCCGTAAGTGCCGAGCATAGGCCAAAATTTGAAGCGCTTCACCGGCATTTGGTGACGTTACCATATGAGTGAAATATTCCTGAGTGGGACTTTTAAACAACAATAAACAAACAAACTTCCCTCGGATGCAGAATATTTGTGCATCTTCCATTACAAATCCTCAAGAATTTAAAATATGTTTTCCTAGTTATATATTTACACAAAATAGTTTCCAAAATCTGGATCGATAATCACGATATATAACTCCTAGATGTACTGGATTAATCATCACAAAAGGTCATAACTCTTGTGCCATCCCAATTGGGATTCGCAAATGTTCTTCATTTTGAGATCGTTATGGAATTGGAATAGATGTATTATGTAAACCAACAATGAAGTACAATAAAAGTCATGTTTGCATGTATCTAATAACTTTTACGAACATTCTCATATCAAATCTAATAACTTTCCAATATACATACAAACAATTGTAGACATGCATACAAAAAAAACAAAAAAAAAACAAATCGATTTTATGTATTCACATTTCTGTAACTGTGTCCTTTGACTTCATTACTATAAAAATTTGTCACAACAACTCTCTTAACAACTTTCTCTTAAAGTGCAGAGGGTTCCCCTATTACTTAGGTGCCTTGACTCATGACCTTGAAACAAATGACTTCCTTTGGAGAGCCGGCCTTACTCAGTGGGTAGCGCGCTCGACTCTTGATCGTGAGGTCGTGTGTTCGAGTCCAGCCGGCGGGAGGTTGGTTTCCTGTCTGTCGGATGAGACAGTAAAACCCGTGGTCCCCTGTCACAGAAGGTGTCGACATGTTAAAGAACCCTCACTGCTCAATGGCCGTAAGTGCCGAGCATAGGCCAAAATTTGAAGCCCTTCACCGGCATTTGGTGACGTTACCATATGAGTGAAATATTCCTGAGTGGGACTTTAAACAACAATAAACAAACAAACTTCCCTCGGATGCAGAATATTTGTGCATCTTCCATTACAAATCCTCAAGAATTTAAAATATGTTTTCCTAGTTATATATTTACACAAAATAGTTTCCAAAATCTGGATCGATAATCACGATATATAACTCCTAGATGTACTGGATTAATCATCACAAAAGGTCATAAACTCTTGTGCCATCCCAATTGGGATTCGCAAATGTTCTTCATTTTGAGATCGTTATGGAATTGGAATAGATGTATTATGTAAACCAACAATGAAGTACAATAAAAGTCATGTTTGCATGTATCTAATAACTTTTACGAACATTTTCATATCAAATCTAATAACTTTCCAATATACATACAAACAATTGTAGACATGCATACAAAAAAAAAACAAACAAAAAAACAAAAAAAAACAAATCGATTTTATGTATTCAAATTTCTGTAACTGTGTCCTTTGACTTCATTACTATAAAAATTTGTCACAACAACTCTCTTAACAACTTTCTCTTAAAGTGCAGAGGGTTCCCCTATTACTTAGGTGCCTTGACTCATGACCTTGAAACATTGACAGCATGATCCTTAACAACATTCCGATATATTTTTCAATAAAAAAAACCTTTATAGTCACACAATTAGAAAGTAAATAAATAAAAAATGTCAAAAATCGTTCCTTACGTGACTTTAAGTTCCCCGTTGTGGTACGTTTGTGATCATATTGAATGTTCATCCTCAAGCTCTATAGAAACGTAACAAACATGTATGATAGAAATCTGATCAGTGGGTTATAAATGTTTAGATATTATTAAATGATGCTTTGTTTTAGACGTTTTGCCATATTTGAAGCCCTGTATACTAGCCTATATTCACTCACCAACCTTTTGTGACGTGACATGGTGAACTCCATACAAATATATGTTGAAATTGGCCAATTGGTTTACTGTAATATAAAACAAAGATGAGAATAAAACTGATATCATCCATTACGTAAGTCGTCTGTGAAAAAAACTTTGACTTATGATATTGATATTTTATCGCTATTATCTTTGAACAATTCCATGAAAACCTTCCCATATAGGCCTGTATCTTTGCATACAAACGTTCAATCAGTTTTGACTTGATGAGTTAAAGGTATTTGTGTAAAACCACACAAGCATGTCACTTGAAGCGCGCTCTTGTTGCACACATTACGTTTTTGTATTCGTGAAATTTGTACTTAATGACTAAACACTTAACTTATTTAAATTTGAAAAAAATGTAACCATTTGCTTCATGGAAAAAAGATGTATAAATATGTACTGCGTCTTGGTTCCTCCTGACCCATTTTGGAGACCATATGGGCATTTTCGTTGTTTGTTCTTTAACTTCCTGCGTGTTTAAAAGAAATGTTAAAACGTCAAAATTATGATGTGTCAAAAGGATGTTTTTGTTTACTAAGAGTTCAATTTGGCACATGAAAGAATATTTGGTTGAAGTATATCATCATTAATTTGATGTTTAGACTTTTTTTTGACAGCCAGATGCTCCAATTTCCACATGCGCATACGATCAAATAAAAGATAGGTGACAATGGCAACACGAACTTTTTTCAGTGTGAGAATCAACTGTGCACGCTTGCTGTGCAAATTGGATTGTAGTTGCAAAAACGTGAATATACGATAAAACTGCAGATATTTCTTGAGATTTGCATACTAAAATAATTGAAATCGGACTTACCTGAGCTGAGATATCGGTAGCTGAAAATTTGAATTTTGCCGCCACTGTGAATGTCGTTAAGTATGTTGTTTTTATTATATAAATAGCTATAGCGGGGAAACATATAATTTTAATACTTTAGTAAAGCGGCCTGTAGTTGAATGCTTGAAAATGTCACTAAAGAAAATTTATGGTCGATACAAAGATAAGTTAGATAACATGAAAAACCCATATCAAGAGTGTTAGTTAGTATTTTGCACCACGACCGCATCCAGTTTGTCTGTTTCACCAATCAGATCAAGGGCAAACTGATGATATTTTCGAAGAGTTTCACCTTTTCAAAGAGCTTGACCTTTTCAAAGAACTTGATATTTTCAACGAACTCGAGAGGTTTGCATAGAATATTTGCGACGGCTGTAGCATACTTAAAGGAAACGTTGACTCATGATCATTCCCTTCCGGACAGCTAATCATACGTGTTTGGGATTCGCAATTGTTCTTGCTGTTGAGACCGTTGTTATATCTAATTGTTCGTATTCTATTGGACTTGGAGTTTCAAATACCCTTTGACACTTCTTAAATATACTTTACAGCACACCCAACAACTTTTCAATTATATGGTGGCGGCCAGATGTTATTGGTGGATGAGAGAAGAGATCACCGACCCTCCGCAAGTAAACTGACAAACTTCCTCACAAAAATCAGCTTAGTTTCCAGTAGGTCTCAAAGCTACGCTAATGATTATACAAAACGTTTTAAAGTTTGTGAAATCTTTTCGCCACGGCGGACCGTGGGTATCTCTTAGACAATACGAATTACTACACTAAAGTCACAGTTACATGTTGTTAATAAAATATACATGTCTACCTTTAATACGTTGTATCACTCATGAAAATGATTGAAATATTTCCAAACATGTTCGTACAGGTAAAGATAACCTGCCAATTGTACGAAACCATGAATTTCAACATTTGGAGCGAACGTATACTAATTCAACGTTAATCCTAACATACCGAGCTTTCCGTCATGCAGACAATCGGTTTAGCAAAATATGTGACGGCCAGAAACAAATGCCATCAATAATGCCGTGATAATATCAATCAAGAATCAATCAGTATTGAAAGCATCCATCATAGAATTATGTTACCAAAATATCAATATTATATATATTCTATGTATTATGATATCTAATGTCGTGAGATCTCATCATCATGACCAACGTCTCAATGCTTAAGGGTAATTGAAAATGCGTTTAAGTCGATAGATACATCTATAAATGCACTTTAACGTATTTCGACACACATTAGAGCCAAAAGGTCCGAAACACAGTCAATCGTATCAAGGCAATAAGGAATATCATCACGAGCTAAACGAGAGATATTAAAGAGAATGTTAGAAACACAAGCAGTAGTAGTTTATGCAGATTTGTTTTCTTAGAAATGATAATAAAAGGATAATAAAACAGAAACTTATCAACAAAAAACTGAGATACATTATACATTAAAGTATACCTGTCAATAATTAGGGTTTTATTTTTGCGCGGACTACTTTTCACATAAACATTTCCTCCAAGATGTTTTGTCCAATAAATGAATAATCCTGTTGTTCTGTAACGGATGGTTATATAATACATTCATTATATTATAACAGTAAATCCATAGAGCCAGATCCCTTAAAGATACAACATAATCAAGCACACACGCTTATACTCAGACATTTTACTTACTATAGACACAGACGGTGAATTGGCAACTAAGCTATACCACAAACGCACCTCGTCTCGTTGAGGTGCGGACCGCCAGATAAAACTTGCCATGAAGTATCTAATTTCGTCTCGTTTGATCCAACAATACCCAACTGTTAAATCGAAGTGATGTGGCTCTTTGGATCACGTTACTGTTATAATAATATATTATGTATCATTGATTGAACTTTCGGCGTTGTATTTTCCTTGGAAAAGTACCATAGGTTAATTTAGATACAAACATGTTAACACCAGCTGATTAATACACACTGTATGGCAATGAAACAGATCCATAAATGCAATAGATAAAACAACTAAATCATTCGAATGCATGGATGATATCAAAATATCTTCATTTATGAAACATAA
>BROG01000100.1:1485000-1520000 GCA_030159075.1 Atrina japonica | reverse complement strand
ATACTTTGAACTTTGGATCTAAAACTGTTGATACAACTATGAAACTGATCTCACAGCTGGCCGCATGTCATTTGAAAGAATAATAATTATCTGCTTGATATAGCTGTCTTGTTCGGATATGTATGTCCTTAAATTCGTATGACCTGCCAGTAAAACATATCTGTCTGAAAGTAAAAAAAAACCCACAAAAATCAATTATCAGATACAAGTGAACAGACTAAATGCCACATGAAAGCATGCGATACTTCACAATGCGGTTTAATATATGTATGAATAACTATAATTATGGTGATCATTCACTTGGATATATAAATTACGTTCCTCAATATACGTTCGATACGACACAATATCGGTGTACACCGTGAACGTATAATTACATTTTGTAGTACACCTAATCACTCTCCAAGAATATCTACTAGATCTGTAACAAACGGCTTCAGCGTCGGTATTAAACAGAACTTGCTAACAGATATATTTAATCAGAATCTGTAGTCTAGAACTTCCCCATACAACAGTGTTTATTTTACGATGGATTCATTTTGACATTGCTTTAATTACAAAGGTAAGTCTAATTCTAAAACACTTTCACAATAATGATTTTAATGACATATTCGAAAATATGTATCTAGAAAAATTGAATATACTAATTAAAATTTAACATATACAATTTATATTCTTCTAACTTTATCTCGATATAATAGTCTTGTTTGCGATTACTCTGTTTCGATAGGTGTAATGTTGAGTTGGCGGTTGTTGAGACGTCTGTACCATGAGGATTTATTCCTCATGTGTTTCATTTGGACTTCACTGTGGACTCACGGCGTGTGTGACCGGTCGACAGGGGATGCTTACTCCTCCATGGCACCTGATCCCGTCTCTTAGTTTCGAGGTCCGTGTTTGTCCATTTTTACCAGATTTGTATCTTTATCATAGACATCCTAAAGATTTATACTTATGCATTTTATCTGAAAAATATAATTTATTATAGCCCATTGCTATAAACCTGCGTTTATATTGCATGGATACTGTAATATATTGGAGATAAAATTATCTATTAATGTCCCAGATCACACGCAGTTTTGCGTTGCAACATGATTAATTTTTGCTATTATCGTGACAGTGGTAAATGTATGTACACGAAAGAAAATAATCATAAACTGATAATTTAAACAGTAACCACACTCTAAATTCAAAAAATTTCGACCCCTTGACCTTTATCAAGTGAAAGACGACAATATCTATATGAGCTGCATCGTATGAAAGCTGGATAATTAACAGCATCATTGCAAATTTTTATCGATGTTTATCAATTACGTCACTAGTAACGACGTCACAGCGTTTACGACACATGCACATTATCGCGTATACAAATAAAGCTATGCAGACATACGTTTACCAAATGTTGTTTCTTATGGATTATTAAACTATTAGTAAACGTAAGTGAAATTATATGTGGAGGGGTGGAATCTCTTAGAAATTACTTTCAATTTACTGTGAATTATACACTATATACGGCGGGGTGGGTGGGCTGGGTGGAATCTCTTTGAAATTACTTTCAAGTTACTGTGAATTATACATTATACTAAAACGTATGAAAAATATAATTATGGTTCAGACAAATTCTGACAATTCCTAAATAGGGGCGGATCTAGAAAGTTTTTGATCGGGAGAGGCAGGGTGGCTAGCTAAATCATCAGCGCAGTTACAGAAAATAATCAAATCTATGTCGAATTATATAAAATATTTCCGTGAAATGATAATGCTTAATAAATACCATATACTATAACGTAATTTTTTCTACCTCGACTACCTATAAGTCAAACCTTGCCAAACGCATTTGAGGCGGATTAAAAAGTTTATAAGCAACATATGCAACACCTTCAATGAACGTCATATTCTATACATAGAATAAATTAATCACATTGTATTCCTTTTTATGATGCTTCCGCCAGGCACACCCGATGGTAATTATTCAGGCTGATACCGTGTAGCATGAAGATAGTGGTTAGAAATGCGTCAAGCGTTTAATTTTGAAACATTCCTACTCTATTTCCAAACGTAAATTGATAAGTCAAAACTCGATCGGACAATGTCAGCAATCAATAATCAAAATCGAAATATAATTACATATATAATCACACACACACACACACACACACACACACACACACACACACACACACACACACACACACACACACACACACACACGGTATATATATATATATATATATATATATATATATATATATATATATATATATATATATATATACACACACATCGGGACAGAGGTTTATACAATTGATTATTCTTGTGCATCAACACAAGCGGAAACTTTAATCTATTGTAATATTTTCATTTTATCTCAGCGGGTATCTTTTCTATTGCCTCTCATTTCTGTCAGATGGAATATTCATTACAAAACATGACGTCATTCCGGAAGGAGATACATTGTATATTTTGTCAATATGTTGTCTGTAGTTATGCATCTTTCCGACATTGTCTGTTGATGAATAACAATCAATTTTTACCGGAGACGGGTAAATACGTGTGCAATTTGTGTGTTTGAGAAGTGTAGAGTACTCACTCTAAATACCTTATATTTACGTCATAGTTAACAAATGTTTAGATATAATTATAGTGTCCATCAGTTTTACATGCGAAGGGGAAAATCCGTTCTACGATACCCGGAAAAATAAGTTTTCCGCTTGCACGCAACTTTCACAATATGATAACATTGTTTCCGTGAAATTTCAAAATTCAATGGTTAGAGGATACGGAAGTCCTTATTTTATAACAATAATACCGAAGTTTTGCAAAAAATGCCACAGCAATTGCCCAAGACGATCATTTCTGTCACGACCTCATCAGCAGAGTACAAAGCACAACTCTGTAGCCTTTTAACCACATAATCTCACCTAGAAATTTATTTGATCCCACATTACAATTTTTATGTAGAGGAAAACGAAACAAATCATTGTCAATTATTTTATGCCCTCGTATGTTTTAGTCGGATGCTAGAATTGTAAATTGATCTTTCATGTTGTTACTTTATTGTCGGAGCAAGTTGTGAATCACTGCTTAAAATTGTAAACGGATATGGTTTACTGTCTCTGGCACATGGTGATGCATTTAGCCTTCAATGTTCAATTCTCCATGAAAGCTGTACTAACAATTCTCAAAAAAATATTTCAAATCGGTCAAAATAAATTCGTTTGCACGTCATGAAAATTATTGTTGAACTTACCACTGAACTGATATTGAAAATGCAGACTGGTAGTATTTCTGTTGCTTAGTGATATATACAATTCATCACTCAGCTTCGAAAATCAATTAAATCAGTTTCATGTTGTTATTTGCTGTTATCTTTTGTAAACACATTTTGCCTGTTTTTTCATTGAATCTGTAGGAAGTAATGACATTGTGATAGAGCAGAAATACAATAACTACAGAGTATTATCCAGATATACAAACAGACAAAAAACAATACGGCAGCACTTGACAGAAAATATTCGAAGTGAAAGTAGCAAGCTTATAATGTCCTGATCGTTATCGAAAATAAATATTGAGAATCAATAAATAAACGAGTCAATTAAATAAAATAATGATGCTCTTGTGGTAAGTCCATATATAGTATGTTACCTTCTTAAATCAAGGATTATACATTTTTCATGAAAAACATAATGGGAGAACAAAGATTTAGCAAACCACTTAAAAACAAAAACGTTTCCGTCATCAATCCATAGCATTTAGATGCATTTATCTGCAACAATAGTTACAGTCAATTGTTAATCGTGAATGTGCACGAAAACAATTTTGTATACGAAGTTCGACACGCTATCAGCGCATTTGTGAGATGTAATTGTTATACATCGACCTGAATATTGTGTTTGACACAAAAACCAAACCATCTGTTTGATACTTCAGAATGAAGAGATTTGATATTATTTGTTTCCTTATCACAAGCTTTTGTTTCTTCTAAGAGTGTGGACCAAGATAACGTACACGTTCAATCCATAAAAATGTAGACACAATCAATGCGCTGGACATGACACGTACGCCGTATTGTACACACGGGACGTCGGCTAGACGATAGTGAAACATCATAAAAATAATAGATAATTACGGCAAAACATATAGATGACACTGAAGATAGAATCAGTGCACTGTGCATGGATTTTGGTTTGTTATTTTATTGGTGTCTTGAGCCAAACTCAACAAGGTTTCAGTTATATGGTGACGGTCATTTTTTAATAGTGGAGGAGAGAACATGAATACATTTTACCCGGGAAGAGAGCACCGGCCTTCCGCAAATAATCTAGCAACATTTCTTACAATATCAGCTCTAACCTGCGCTGACAAGAGTTGCGGGACATAATGGTTTAAAGCGCAGTGCTTTAACCGTTGGTCATTGGGGCCCTATATTGTGCATGGAAAGTACTAGAGTTTAACAGGAGAAAACGACTTGACTAGATATGAGTGGAGATGTTTAAAACCATTAAAACTGCTTATGATAAAAACAATGTAAATGACGATAACGTTAATGGAGTAGGCATAGAACTTACCAAAATATCATCAAATGAGGAGCATTAACTAGATGTGAGTGAAAAGGTATAGCATGCGACCAATAGGTGTCAGCAAGTCACCAGTGTGAGAAACCAACAAGTTTAAAAATAATGACAAAAAGATCAGATAAACTGCATTTAGGTACACGATGAAAATGAACATGAATGTTCCTACCTCAGTACAAAAACACTAAATATAAAGCAGTTAAAATAAAAACTTGATCAGTCTCATAGTACTTAAAGCTGAAAGTGTTAATCAAAGTAGACAGAAACGCGATGTTACAGGGAATTTTCTTTCCCTCCTCCCAAAATCAAGATCGAATATTATCAGATATCTTTATTTCGGTTAGCGAGCCCAATAATCACCCTCGTTCCTTATTCTTGCTGTTAATTTTGAAAGAAGTATTGCAACTTCATATCAATTTATTATGGTTATTCCATATGTTTGATGCCTAACATTTAGTTATAAATCGCAATTTATACATTCATGTATTGTTTGCAAGCTTGTTATCACGTGTATAGGTAAGTCTTAAAACTCCAAATATACTATATAATTAGCAATTAAACTGCAAGTGAGGGTGTTCATCAGCAGATAATCCAATCAGACATGTTTGATGATATAGAGTCGCTCATTTGAATTTAGGACAAATTTACACTAGATAAGATTTGTAGAGCTGCTTCGTCCGGTGACCGCGTATAAGTATGGTGCTTGAAATCAAATACACGAATACACATTGTATTTTATCTAGTGATATACCACTCTGAATGAATGTGTCGTTATGTTTTATGACCATACTAATCGAACACGAGTACTCTAAACAGTACACAATGTACGTCTGTCATTTGATAGAGTAGCATTCTTTAGTGAAGGGTGGTTCCCTTAGTTGGTAGCTAATTTTTTTAATTGAAAGTTGTTACATTAAGGCATGGAATGACTATTTGCACCGGATATGAAATATCAGAAACAAAAATATGGCTCCACCCCGTCATCTTATCTGTGACCTTCATATAAGATACACGACGCTGCGTCAAGGTCACGGCACACCACTTACCCAAACAAAGCTTAATTATGTGCAAATAATGTGATACACATATATAGAATAGGAAAAGCATGATATTTACAAAAAATGGTTTAAATTCGAATCAAGCTCATGACAAAGATTTTTCACATAAGAAACATGTGTGTTAATAAGGACTCAAATAATGTAAATGAAAACAGTTGCTCGAGCAAAATCGAGCAAAATCGTCAATACACGTCAATTGTATTCATGACATCCATGATGTATATAAAGTAGTGGCAAGCTCTAGCCTCCCAGTAACAATAACTTTTGTGTAATGAATTGGTTAGCACAAGCAAAGCATGATGAATTTATGGTCCGCAGAAAAACCAAACTTTCATTCATGCCAGCAGTTACTTTGGCATTAGACTTATCACCTTGGGTCTGTTCAAGTCACATCGCTCTCTTCGAAGGAACGATTTTACCAAGGGCGAGGATATTATTACAAGTAATATCGGAATTAATAATAATCTGTGTGATAGCGTTTAAACATCGACATCGCTACACCATAGTACATCCCATCAAAATACAGGAGTATTACAAATAATTCAACAGACACACAGTTCACTTCTTGCGATACTAAAGGCAGTCAAAATTACTGTCGGTGTAGACGCCTGTCATTATTATTTTATTGTAGTAAATTGACAGTCGAAGCATAGCCTATCCATTTGTGAATATGACTTTTTATTTGATCAATTTAAAAATATTTTATCCATCTATATCTGAGATTGATGTCGCTTTTAATGATAAAATGTAATATCATTTATGTAGTAGATAAGTCTGTGATATCGTGATTCAAAGTATTCATAAAGTCAATCCTTTCACTGTGGGTTTTCCAATAATTCATGAACTCATATTTATATTTTTCCTGTCAAAAATATCTCTATTTACCTTTCATTTTTCAATCATACCATTTGAATTTACATGTGGACTCTCCGCGGGTGTGACCAGTCGACAGGGGATGTTGACTCTCCCATTGCACCTGATCCTACCTTCAGATTTTCAGAGACCAGTGTGTGTCCAACTGTCACCTGAATTGTATTAAATGAACATTTTGTCAAACTTGGTATCATTCGTGTATTTTATAACTATACTAGAAAAATGCACACATTTCATTTAGCTTTTATTAACATTACTTTGATTTGAAATATGCTGCTCTGTTTCTGTGCAGACGCCCATTGTGGTTTACTGGTAATGGGCTTGAATCCAGAGTGGAAGATCCAAGGTTTGATTCTAGTACCCGGTTATAATAAGATTCGATCTTAAATTTGATTCTAGTACCCGGTTATGATAAAGCCTTGATCCAAGGTTTGATCCAGTACCCGGTTATAATAAAGACTTGATCCAATGTTTGATTCTAGTACCCGGTCATAATAAAGATTTAAATGTCCGTTCGGTCTCCATCCTAGTAGCATGATACATGAAAGCTAAAGGTGTATCGGATGAAACTTAACTTCGGAATCATATAGCTAAGGCAACAGTAGCACTTTAAAAAAACCCTCACTGTATAAAAAAGGTACAGGTCAAATGTTGTGGCACTTATTCCTTAAATGTTGACGTCTTCGTGTGAGTCGTTAAAATATAAAAGACCATTACAATTAACAAAGTATTTATATAAAATTTACGATTCACGCATGGGTATGCATGTTTCATTAGTACTTTATAGTAATCCTGGATAAAAAATGCAAAGCTAAAGGTGTATTGGATGAAACTTAACTTCGGAATCATATAGCTAAGGCAACAGTAGCACTTTAAAACCCCTCACTATATAAAATAGGTACAGGTCAAATGTCGTGGCAGTTATTCCTTAATTGTTGACGCCTTCGTGTGAATCGGTAGAATATAAAAGACCATTACAATTAACAAAGTATTTATATAAAGTTCACGATTCACGCATGGGTATGCATGTTTCATTAGTACTTTATAGTAATCCTGGATAAAAAATGTACACTGTTCTCTACCTAAATTTATATTACTACGATTCTGTTAATCTTCTGTAATGTTATATTCCATAATTGTACATAGACTATTCGTATCTTATATACAATAAAATAACACACATACCGAGAACTATTCAACAGTACTACTTAGATTATACAGTTTTACAGATATGCAATGAGCTCTGACGTTACAAGAATGTTTAATTTCTTAAGACTTGCTATGATATAAAGTGGCACATAAAGGATTTCTATATATCAAAGCTTATGAAATTGGTAAGTTTATTAAGATTCATGAAAGGATATCGCTCTACATTATAGTACTTGCGTAGATTGACACATGTATTCCCCACATAATTTTTTTAAAATATAGCACACCGCAAAATCCATTTTTTTAAAAAAACAAGTGGGGCCATGATATATATTTGTTGTTCGACATCTTTCAGTATGTTAATGATCACGGTGGTTGCATCACAAACAAGAGAAATAAAAAAATCTGTGTCACCAGACGACTGGCACGTAAATATCTTCCACTGTATTTACATACCTATATAGACAATATCAAAGCTAGTGACACTTCATTTCTATCTGATATTATGGAAGTAAAAAGAGATAACAGAAGTCATCGTTAATCGAATTTTCAACAGATTTGTATATTGTCAACTGCACCTCCCGGCAAGGATACTTTGGTACCCGTAATGTCAATATAAACATAAAACAAAACTGTGAAATATAAAATGAAAAACAGTATGTCAAAAACAGACTACCCATAAAACAGGGGCATTGTAGAGGTTTATTACCGTGCATTAAGAGTGGAAGTGATTTTACTATCAAATTTCATTTTAGTTTTTTTTTAACAGAATATACATATACTTCATCAAGTTCACATTAATGTGTCGAAACCGTTCTAGTAATTTTTTCGATACCACATATCATATTGATTTCCCCCTCTGGATATTCTTTATTTTGTATAAATTACATAACAATATTTAGTGTTGGAGGACTCTTGAACAAAAGTCCAATATGTTCTCAGTTATAACTATAGACACGTATTCATACATAAGCATATGTCCTCTGGTTATGATGCCACATTTGCCACTTTTGCTGGTATAAGTGTATGTCTTGAAAATGGATACATGAATCCTTTACTATTGAAATACGACTCCTGTCTGAAAGTCTTATACATGGAAAGACTTCATTATAGAGAACAACATAACTCGTACAAATTGCAATCAATGCTGTTCTAAATTGCTCTACTGTACTCATTTTGTTGAAATCCGTGTGTGACCTTCACCATTCACCTGACGGCCACTGCACCGGAAATAATCTTGAAAACAATATTGTACTTCGTTTGAATCTTTTCAATGATCTGCATTTGAGACAATTGTATCTCTTAAATCATTTGCATTCTTTGTAAGAAATAAGGTTTCTAAAACTAAATCCATGGCTTCTAAGTGCAAATTGTGTAATGCAGTATTTACATATCGACATCAAGTATTGATTAAACCACTCTATCTATTATCTTTGGTAATTTTTATTATCTACAAGCATTTCATATTTTTCTTCTTTTTCCCAAGAGGTGCAAACCAATTCAAAAGAATTGGTATTCTCTCACGTCATCTTTCGAGTTAAGTCTAGCTATGTTTTTTTTTTTAAGCACATGCAAGATAAAGTGGTGTGACAACGTTTCGAAATTTCAATTTCAATTTCGAAATGTTTAAAATTGATTTTTATCTTGCTGATATAATAATCAAAGTAATCCTCATTTTCTTTATATAGAGTCAATTTATCTATAGATGGGTGACCACTAAACATGATAACACAAACTCACAAGGTCTAACTGCGGGAATATGTTGTCAATAAGGAGAGAGAGGGAGAGAGAGAGAGAGAGAGAGAGAGAGAGAGAGAGAGAGAGAGAGAGAGAGAGAGAGAGAGAGAGAGAGAGAGAGAGAGAGAGAGAGAGAGAGAGAGAGAGAGAGAGAGAGAGAGAGAGAGAGAGAGAGAGAGAGAGAGAGAGAGAGAGAGAGAGAGAGAGAGAGAGAGTTGCACACTCTTACTCTTTAACGCTACTTAATTATATTTTGATACACGTTTGATACAATGAACTTCAAAATTACCGCAATGACTTGTTGTAAGTTACGGAAAATGTTTTGATGGCTTTATTCGCATGAAACAATCTCCGTGGTGAAATTTAACGCTGATGCTGTAATTCAAAACCACAAAAAGTAAGCAGTGTTTATTAGGTGATGCGACTTATTACTGACACATTGACGTCACAGGAAAAACAAATTGCATCTTAGGCGCACTTCTTTAATTACTGTCGCCGTTGTAGGTTAATAATACATTTCTGTAGAATTTGCATAATTAACAGATCTGCCGCAAACTGTGTTGTTTTTATGTATCTCTTTATTATCGCTTTTCATGTACAAACACGAGAAACATAAAATTAATTGATAAATATGAGACTGAAAACAATTATGCGGTTCTGAAATTTTGCTGGAAGTTAAGCTTTCAGGTCATGGTAATATTACTACCATTGATGTATTTGAGAATTAATAGTAATGAGAGTAGTAGATTTTGTTACTGTTGTAGTAGTAGTAGTAGTAGTAGTAGTAGTAGCAGTAGAAGTAGTAGTAGTAGTAGTAGCAAACGTAGTAGTAGTAGTAGAGGTAGTAGTAGAGGTAGTAGACGTGGTAGTTGTAGTAGTAGTAGCAAACGTAGTAGTAGTAATAGTAGTAGTAGAGGTAGTAGTAGTAGTAGTAGTAGTAGTACTAGTAGTAGTAGTAGAAGTAGTGGAAGTGGAAGTAGTAGAAGTAGTAGTAGTAGTAGTAGAAGTAGTAGAGGTAGTAGAAGTAGTAGTAGTAGTAGTAGTAGTAAAGGTAGTAGTAGTAGTAGTAGTAGTAGTAGTAGTAGTAGTAGTAGTAGTAGTAGTAGTAGTAGTAGTAGTAGTAGTAGTAGTAGTAGTAGTAGTAGTGTTAGTAGTAGTGACAGTAGTAGTAGTAGTAGTAGTAGTCGTAGTAGAAGTAGTAGTAGTAGTAGTAGTAGTAGTAGTAGTAGTAGTAGTAGTAGTAGTAGTAGTAGTTGTAGTAGTTGTTGTTGTAGTAGTAGAAGTAGTACTAGTAGCTGTGGTGGTGGTGGTGGTGTTAGCAGTAATAGTACATACATGTATTATACACATAATACCTAAGTTATAGTTTTGCAAAAAGTCCACACAAAAAACCCCCAAAAAATGCAAAAACATAAAACAAAACAAAAATAAAACCAAAGGAAATGCGCAACTGTTAATAAGTAGTAATAGTGGTAAACTGATCATGACCAAAGCTTGTGTAACCGGTTCCGGTATTAGACTATATACCTTCTCTCCAGCTTCAGATCGATCGAGTCCTGCTTGAACTTGTACTTATTTGCTAGATTGTTTGCCGGTTTTGCTTTTAAAATGGCGGTGGTCTCTTCCCGAGTACATCAGATTCAGGTTCTGTCTTCCACCATTAAAATATTGTCATCACTAAAAATGGTTAGGTACGGCGTACAATTATCCATTAAATAAGCAAATCACCATTTCACAAAAATTGCCGACGATTTAATTAATTTGTTTCTACGCCCCATGCTTCACTATCTGAATTTTTAGTTCTACCATGGTATATTTGCATATTTAAACAAACAAAACGACTGTAAATCTGAGGTGACCGGCTTTTTGTTGTTACAAAATACAATAGCTTATGTAATGCATGGCATATGTGCTGGGAAATGTTTTATCTACACAACCTATTTTTGAAAAATAGATTGTATTGTTTTTTTAGAGACGTCGGAAATGTCACTTTACTTTGAAAGATCTACACCTGCTTGAAAGT
This sequence comes from Atrina japonica, assembly GCA_030159075.1. NCBI lineage: Eukaryota > Metazoa > Mollusca > Bivalvia > Pterioida > Pinnidae > Atrina > Atrina japonica. Next base: position 1,508,586 of record BROG01000100.1, on the reverse strand, counting down.
ATTTGTAAAATCGAATATCTCGAGTTTGACCTCGATATATTCTTGAATATGTATCTGAGTTGGATGACTGTTACAGCCTGTTCATAAAGAATTTGTAATGTTCAGCTGTAATAGATATTACTTCTGGATTTTTCAGGGGGTTTGAATCACTTTCAATAGTTAATGATAGTCGTGTTTTATTCCGCCGATTAAATGATAATATCCATTCGCAACAGTCAACATTCAGTAGATAGTCTTTTACTTTGATTGTACGCTCGAGCTGCACAGATTCCATGACGCCTTTATGACGATATTAAACCTCAGATACCAAAGTATACGGACCTCTGGAAATTTAGAGGTGGGATCAGGTGCCATGGATGAGTAAGCATCCTCTTTTTATCAGTCACACCCGCCGTGGGTCCATAGTCAAATTCAAATAAAATAGGTGGAAAAAAGTCCTCGTCACAATTGAATTTCAAAATTGTTCAAGTTATATATAATCAAGTAATCTAATATTAATTCTAACGTAAATCTCAGCTTATCGCAAGTAGTACGAATGACCTTAAACATCATCGTTCATGTTCAATGTATTTTATCATTTTAACTTGTGGGCAATAAACGACAAAAAATGGCGTATGACTTTTTTATTATCAAATTTTACGTGACATGTTTTAAATCATGAATGCTGTGACAATTATTGTCATAATAAGATTGAAACACCATAATAAAACAAGCAACTGAAAATATCTGTTACACGTATTACCGAAGCAATAGTTGTTGTTCTAATTTGTGAAGTCCTTGTTGATTATACAATACAAAACACAATGTCGAAAAAGTTCACCATGCTTTTCGACCTCCAAACACATAAGATGAATCTCATCGGTATGAGTGAACATATCTTATATATTTTGATTTTTATTCACTAGTAAACTATACTAATATTGCGCTAGCTCAACTTACCACAGGTATTACGAATGACCCTGGTGTATTACATTTCACTGCTTATGGCATTGAATTAACATCTACTGGCATTGACAATATGTAATTGAAAAAATCGTTGTGCACCATCACACAACTGTCAACTCCGGTTCCAAAAATGAACACCCACGAACAGGTGCGCCAGATATCTAAATTCCAATAAAATAACGAAAAAAAGTCTATTTAATACAAGATAAATATATATGAGCATTGAACTGCTATCAATTGTCCTTTAATGGTTTATGAATACCAAACTGGACAGAGGTAAATTCATCACGTAGCACAAACGCACGTCATGGAATTTGCCATTGTCCACTTCGCGAATGCCAACTGAAAACAGTGCACTTATTAATGATAACATTATCACACAACTGTGCGATTGCCTAGCATTGTTACATGATATCTTATGACATCTTTAAAGCTGTTGGTTCCTATTCAGTTTAGATATTTGATATCGTTAACATGATACTGGGATTCTTGCATGCGTCATTGTAGTTGAACTATTATGCAAAGTGACCTACATCAAGAAAACGCAATTTTAGCATCTGACGTAAATACTGATACATTTATGATTCAAAATAGTTAGGTTTTTTCCGTTCATTAAAATGATTTGCATGAATCATAAATATATTTCCTATTCAAGTGATAAATGATTGAATATGATGAAGTTCTTACATGTACGATGCCCAAATTATTCTGGATAACTCGAACATTGATATGAAGTACATACTTATTTAACTGGATTATTTTTATATTAGTTAACGGGGTATATGCTGTGTTTACCAAAAATATCATTTCGATTTTTTTTACTTTTATTAATTGTACCTTAATGTACAATAACAGATAAAACTATACACAGCATACAAATGTTGATATTATTATTTATCATGTAATCTGTGTGTTATGCAGCTTGATAAACGATCACATACATATTTTATATGTAACATGTATAATAAAGCCTGGCGGTGATGTGACTGGCTAACGTGCGGCAAACTGAAATGGTTTTATGTATTACGTATACAGACTTCATTCATACCATGGATGTCGATGACGTCATTTCAACTTGAATGGGGCATCTGAATAAAACATGTGTAGATAATTAATTTTGTCCTATTCAAGTTGGCAATTTTGCTAAATTTATTATCTGAAAATGTATGCTTAAATGTTATTGCTAATTTAAAATGTGGGCTAAATGAATATGTATTAAAACAATATTTACTATATGTTTTATGCGCAGTTATTTAATCTAGTTGGAACAATTTGGTCATGGCAATTCGACAGAAAGAGGAATATAAATTTTTCCTCCAATCATCAGTAAATGGTGTTAAAATTGTACAAGTTAGACCATATGATAAAATGAAAATAAGGGAATAAGATCAGGTCCAGTGTGGTATACATATACAAATAGTAGGGTTAGATTAATCAATTACATGTGAATAATTACTAAAATGTGTTTTCAAGTTTTTTTTTTCAGAAATATATATGAATTCAAGACATATGTATGCCTGTGTATATTATGGTTATTGTATATTAATCTTGACAGTAAAGATGAAAGAAATGTTTTTGAAAAAAGAGCACAGTTAATGCAACTTTTATATTATCAACAAAATATCAAAGTTATAGGTTTACGAACAAAAACAGTCCAAAATGCCAAAATACATCACTGCTTTCTTTCTATAAGCCTTCATTGGTCGAACTCGAATTTAGAATAGATGTATAGTTCTGAAACAGAAAGTAGTATCATACAATACCCAAAATATCGTAAATGTATTCACAATTCCGTCTAAGATTACATATTATAAAAAGATGACTGTCATGACTTTTGAAGAGTTTAAGCTTTAAACGGTGCTTTTCAATCAAGATATTACTTCATTTTGATATAATCAGCTGGTATCAAAATGCAAGGTACTTGGCTTGTATATGCCACCTGGAACTCAAACGTTCCACCAGTAGTGGTTGTTAATATTATAAACAAAATGCCAAAGTTTTAGTTTTGAAAAAAAATGTTGACTTCTTCCAAAATAACATGAACATCAATATATATTTTTTTAGAGATAACATAGAGTCCAAAGGTCTTTGTTTAATATAAGGAAACGTGTAATTGATTTTGCTGTACCATTTCCCAAAGAAAATTCGTTGATGTAAAGCAGAAGAAACTAATTATCGATTCACTGTTTCCATACAAAATCTTACTTTTTATCGACTTACTGTCTGATTGAAATAAATCGGACACAATTACATTTTCTACTAAATCGTATTTAGATTCGATTATATACAAGTGTCAGTGTAGATAACTGGTTACACGTTTAATTAGGTATTTGATTATAATTGTAAGAAAGCATAGACTTTTCGTTTCGATCTGACGATTAAAGAACGACTTTTTAAATAATAGATATGCATTTCTTTATTAAACAGATTACAAATCTTAACGTGCTCTCGTTACTCTATTTTGTGATATAAAATGCAAAATACTTCACTTCATTCTTTAAAATGATAAAGTCGCTGACGATGTTAATGATATATGAACATGGAAGTCATTTGGAGTAAACATTATGTCAGAATTTCCGATGTCCGATTCCTACGGGTTTAAAAATCTCCTATACAAATGAACACAATGGAATAAGTTAAGGGACATACTAGTGATATCATAATCCATCCATTATGAAATACATGTGCATGCTTCAATTGTAATTCGTTGCTTTATATATCTTTTCTAGGTGGTCCGTTGATCTGTCTCGATGTTGTATATTATATATGATAGTAAAGCATGACGATTACAACACCTGTCAATTCCGAGATAAATGATTATATATTCTGTGATAATTATAATCTTTTAGAATTAATAAATGGAGAATATGACTTCTATATATAGCCAAAGTTGTGAAGGTTGTTCTCGTAAATCTATACAATCAAGTGTCTTCACTTTTATAACTCCACTTACAGAAACCTAAACATGTTCACTAAACGACTTATAATCATAGTGAAATGAATAAATATGTTTCATGAAATTGACTAATTAACTCTGTCAAGTAGCAAGTGCTGAATGAATAAAACGAAAACGGTGTAGTATTTATTGTGTTACTTATTGTGTAAAAGTGTCTTTTACTGTTCCCTATTTATTCTATAGACATTAAGAGGTGTAGCAAAATGTGTTCACGTTAATAATAAGACTATATGATGTATGTTATAGCATACTTTAAATGCTCCAGGTGAAAATGCAGGAAGAGTCGCTAACTTAATCGATCATTGTTGAATAAATCATACGTCATTAAGTGATGCATTTCATATGTCCTTTACATTTCGTGCTTCGCAACTTAAGTCATCAGAATCTTTTTCTTTATCTTATATTTGTTAGTTGCATTTACGGAATCTCAAGAAGCAGCGAATTCCCGAATATAGTCACAGAATATCACACCATCGCTCGATAATGTCTCTTGCTTGGTGTCAGTTTCGGATGATGCAGAACCGGTATGACAGCATAATAATCCAGAAATATATATTTTACTATAATTTTATATTGAAAACTTTCAGTTGTTTCATATTGTAAAATGTCTTCGAGTCTGTTTTGCCGATATCGTCACGCCATTACATCAAATAAATTCCCGAAGATCAATTTTATTCAAACAGAGATTTCACAGGATGTCAAAATGCATCAAATATAATCTAGCTAAATAAAAGTTATTTCCGATAGAATGATCTCCGATATTTGGCTGCATGTTTAGTTCGAAGTATCAAATTATAAATATAAAAGATATATTAAATTTTGAATTCGAAATTTAAATATTATAGTTATTTTAGTGTAAATTTGAATTTTAACTGAATGTATAGTATATAAAGTTTTAACATTGTTTCGAAAACATGGCTACTACTAATCTAAACATGCCCTTGTTATCTCAGTAAGCTAGTTACGATTTGTGGTTCTTAGAATCGGTTTCGAGTTTAATTGAAAATAACTTTTATTGCCGAACGATTAAAGATGAGCAAGTAGAAGAATCACATGCCTGATTTGCTTTAAAAATAAACCATTTGTCAGTTACTTGTAAAATGTCTATACTGCTTTTACAAATGGCATAAATATCATGATTATAACTGCTTAAGGAGCTTCCTTTACCCAAAAGGTTTTATAATCGCACAACTGCATGTACAGGTGGTGGCAAACTATATTTCCTATGATGAATGCGGCACTACTATGATTCTACACTAATTGCGTCGACAGGTGCGCGTATATAAATCTGTCAACAATACACCTTTTGGAATTAAGAATTACTCTCATAAAACGATGCAGTTGGTGTAAAGAAAGAAAAATGGAAAAAGAACAACAATGGTTCCACTATAATTGTCAAAATACATCTAGATTCCCATCAAAGGCGGATAAAAGTCAGGTGCATGTATATATTTTCATTCATGGAACTCTTTTGGATATAGACGATTGGAGCGCCATTCTATATCAATATTTACCGAAACAATGTTTGGAAGGTAAGGCATTTGTGGAATTTTTTTTTGATTAAATAATTATGTCTGTCAAGTAAATTGAAACAGTTCAACATTAAGTAAACATATGTCTCAACGGGATAACGCGAAAAATCAACTGCATATACTCTGGTTTCGTACATTTTAAAAGATGAAACGGAGCAGTAATTACTTACGTGGTAACCTGTTTTACTTAGCACTTTGAAGTGATATATGTTAAGTGATTGTTTCATGGACGACTAAACAATATTTATGAAACCTCTGGAAGAAAGCTACACAACGTAAACAACTACCGAGTGCCACTCTAAATACTTAATTAAAGTTGATTTTTTTCAATTTTCTATAATTGAACTTCTTCATCTTTTTGACAGCCCATGTACACGGTCAAGTGTGATGAATAAATATTTACATATGCAACATCACAACATTATTGTTTATATTTGCCATGGTTATTAGAGAATTATTTGTCTAAGTTTAATCCTTAAAGTTTGACCCTTATCCTTATCTTATCCTTACCAAGATAAAGAAGGATTCAGAGTCAAGACAGTAGACTGTCTTTTCAAATCTTAAATGTGACCCATTAGAAATTATGTTATTTTGCTCTTTCACTTAGATATGACAGGCGCATGCTATCATGGTATTTCATGTCATCTTTTTGGTAAAATGGTAATTAGGTATAATGCATTTTAAAATATACATTTTGTATCATGCTGTTTCTTTTCCGAAGTTAGAAATTGGCTAAAGGAGAGTGACATGTAACACAATAAGTTTATTTACATTTTACCGATACTTGCAGATAAAAATAAGAAATATTGCTTTCACACACACCATCAATAAATTTCATCTTTCAGTGCAGATGTGCTATATGATTTGGTGTCAAGTTCTGAGCATTTGTTAACACAGGTAAATGATAATGTGTCCCCAAGGACTAGAATTAAACCTATTAAGAATATCGTGATATTGCGGACAATAACGGAGATATAGTCTCAGCTCTATAACTCCAACATAAAAAAAACTTGAGCCCAAGTTCGAGCTCGACTGCAGAAGTCTTTAAGAAAAAAATAAATGTTTGAGACATTTTACTGGCTCTTTACATAGTTGGTATACTGTTATATCATCAGTAATGTTTAATCTATGCTATTGACAAAATTAATGAATTTAGTAATTGTCCCCCAATAAATGGAATGTGAACCAAACGTAGAAGAAGGGGATTGCAGTAAGCCATTATCATGAAATAATACGTTTTCACCTGGAATAGTAAGACTTGTCAAATGCAGAATACGACTTTTGACATCATTTCTTTACTTTAACGTCAATTCCAACATATATTGTGGTGTGCATATCAATAAAGTAAAATAGTTTGCAAGTGTGTTGTGGGATCTCAGAAGTTATAATTTGAACAAAACAATGGTATACTCACTCCGTTGATACATGCATATATATATATATATATTATAATCGAAGGATTATCATGTAGAAATACATGTAGAGGACACGTCGTCGTCGTCGTTATCGGCATGAAAATAGTGATCGTCATATAACATATAATTATAATGTTCTTACTGCTGCTGCTAATGATGGTGGTGGTGGTGACGACGATGACGGTGTTGACAATGACGACGACGACGACGATGATGATTTTTGTATATTTAGTGACTGTGAAATAAAAGAATTTTCAATGAGAAGTAAAAAGAAAAAATGTTAACAAAATATCGAAACGGCACATGTAGCGATGGCGTTAATAAGATAACGTTGATCTTAATTATTAATCCTTGATTTGTTTTTGATGTGCTTAAGGCTGATCGTAGATGATTCACAATATCGAAATATAGCCTGGGAGAGAGGGATGATACAATATCAGATGTAACAAGTTTTATCCAGTCATAATTGCAATATAATGAGTATTATAAACGAAATTAACCTTCCTATTGTATTTATCGAAATAATCTGCAATATACATTAGGCGCTTTATAAATGTACAGAAATGTAGACAAAATCATGGCGGAAGATGCAAATTTATCACAAGTATAAAACTGAAAGTATGTTGAAAAATTCTACATTATTCATTAATGATTTATTCCATCACATCCCTTTATCAATTTGACATTAAACAGACGATAAATTAAGTTTTATTAAGAATTAATTTAAAGGTCAAAGGAAGAATGTCAACAGCCATATCCCTACAATATCAACAGCCGTGTCGTATTGTTATCAGTAAACATTCCTTCGGGGTGCATTTTACAGTGCGAAATTCAGACGATCGATTTGCATCAATCGGTTTAATTCAAATAATTAAATTTGGTGTTATACACAGAACGTGTAATGAGTTTCATTTCTGAGGCATAATTTGCTGTTAGCTTAATTATGACTCTATAACACCTGGAAAGCGTACTCGCGCTGGGTCATCAGTTCTATCTTATACGTAACAAAATTCTCATGTCGCTGAAATGGATGTAGGTAGTCATCTGATGTACGCGGATAAAACACCTGTGCCAGTTTCACTGTAACTCGATCATTTACCATCGTTATTACGTGCGTTGATACAATAAAGTACCGGACAACCGACCGCTTTACACAAAACTGTCAAAGTTTATAGCTATTTTGACGCCATTCAAAGGATATTGACTATTAAATTTGAAACGTTAGTTTTGTGTACATGATTATTAAAACTAAATTATGATCTAACACCTTAAGATATACGTGGTTTATTTTTATTTTTATTGCTTTATTTATGAAAACCGTTGTTTGTAAGTAGTGGTTAATTGAAATACGGATTGAATTTGGACTTGTTTATCAATTTGTGCAATAAATTGTCAGAATTTTACGTAAGTTACTTATAACACACACACACACACACACACACACACACACACACACACACACACACACACACACACACACACACACACTTTCAATTCTGCACACGTTACCTAATATCAAAATGAATATAAATATAACCACAGAATCCGGAAGTTAAATAAAGTCATGTAAACTTAATCAAGGAGAGATTTGGAGAGAGAGAGAGAGAGAGAGAGAGAGAGAGAGAGAGAGAGAGAGAGAGAGAGAGAGAGAGAGAGAGAGAGAGAGAGAGAGAGAGAGAGAGAGAGAGAGAGAGAGAACGTACGTAAGAAAGCTAGATACATACATACATACATACATACATACATACATACATACATATATACATTCATACATACATACATACATACATATATACATTCATACATACATACATAAATACATAAATACATACATCAAGGGTAGAACTTTACATTTATACGCTGTTTTCTATCAAGGGATATATCGAAAGATATATTATCAAATATTTAACGTCTGATATATGATCATATGCCTTAGTTTCGACATGAAGTTTTTTTTTTAAAAGTCGGTATAGTTTGAGCCGTAGAAATGGCATTTTATCATTTGCCTCTGATCGAGTGACGCACAACAATTGTCTTGGAACACGTGTGTAAATCTCCAACAATTAATAATACTTCGTCAGGTTACACTTGACCTATGTAATTTACATCATACATAAATAATGCAATTGATTTCATTCCATCATAAGTCATGACAACAAATCCCGCGGCTGAAATGTGTATCGTTTATTATCTTGAACGCCGTTGACAAATAAACATTTGCTTTGTGTGCATCGTTGGCTACTTGTTACTGGTAATTCCGAAGGAATGAAACATGTTGAGAGCACTGTACGTGTTCCACGTGGTTGTACAATTAAGCCGTTTAGCTGGCGAAACAGCAAACATCAGGAACAATGTTAGTTATATTAGCGTATTTGAGATTCTTCAGTTTTACTCTAAAAGCAATGCACACTTCGTATAAATTCATTCGATGTTAGACACATTTTTATTATCTTGTCAATCACTTTACAGAACGATGAACAGATCTGGCCAAAAATGGTGGAATGAAAGCATTTTTGCTAATTAAATCAAATTTAACTAGATACTGTGAGGTAGAACAGGGAACAGACGAACATGTCGAAAAATAATGCTGTATCGCCCATGCCGTCCCCATCGGAGGATGAAGATGTATATAGTTCATGGAAAGAAAAATTCAAAAAATTGAAAAAATATAGACAAAAATCCAAATCTCAGAAAAAAGGGAGAAAGGGAAATGAAATTATAAATCCTAAGAGAGAAACGGAACCGACAAGTTCTGACATCAAAAGACAAATACAAACAAAGAAGAAAAGAAGCGTAAAAACAAACGTTCTTGTACAGGAAAACAACAAGAAACATGAACAGTTTTATAAAATATGGCGCAAATGTGAAGAGGAAAAACCTTTGAAACCGAAAGAGGAACTTATGACCTGGGAGAGTAAAACACCTTTTGTATTTACTTATGGAAAGCGTTCTTGTCCACCGATTGCAGAAGCCGAAGAAACTGTTCTGCATGGTGACACCGGATTCAAAGGTATGTCTGGTTTGGTCAACAATCTGTTCACACACACACACACACACACACACACACACACACACACACACACACACACACACACACACACACAAACACACTCACACAAATACTTACAATCACTCACACATACACACAGACACACACTCACACATATACTTACACACAAACATATACACACAGTCACCCGCACATACACACAATCACCCACACACATACACACTCACACAAACAAAAACCATACGCATATAAACACACACAATACAGAATTGCACTAATGATTTAATTATTTTAGATTGAGTTAGTGAAATCCATCTCTGTTTCCATATCTGCATAGTGTTGGTTTCCTTCTGCGTCACTGAGAGCTCCCCTATATATACTATTTCTTTTAACGTTATTACGTTAAAACAAGGAATTATAAGTACAACTAATTTTAGATAACACTGGTAAATCAGTTGATTTGTTCTATAATTTCTGTTTTAAACGAATTTAAATGTACATTTCAAGGTACGTTAATTAATCATTAAACTATTAGTACAATTATGTCGACGGCTTAGTATATCTACTTGCTTTGACAGAATATACGATTGCCTGTGATTGAATATTCATTAAGCATTCAAGTAAAAATGTGTTCATTGTACGAATTTTCAATCAGAAGTTAATTTTTGAATTGAAACTATATTTTGTTCACCATAAATTATATCTATTTGAAATAATTTACCAGATCATGAATTATTTTTTAATCATTTAGTGTAGGTGTTTTTCCTTTATTCTGTATTATGAAAGCTCAATACTGTTCTGTACAGCCATATACTAAATTATTTTATTGATTGCCTATGTCGTTTATACTAATGCTACTAGGCATCCAGAGTTACGTACCTGAACTCAAAGTACATTAGAATGTCGTATTACTTATGACCTGACCAAATGACGATACTCTATCCTTTTGCATCCGACATTTTTTGTTCATTTCACTCATGAATTCGTTGTAAGGTTCTATCTGCACGACAAGTGGATAGATACATGTAACCATAACAATAATGTTGCTGACACGTTAATAACCACGTCGAGATAATTCCGTTTCTACGTAGAAGGAATCGTTTATCAACACGTATTTCTAATATATATAGCGAGGCCACTATTTGGTGTAATTGTCCTGTAGTTAGCACGGGGAAGTCTAAATAGGTGACAAATGGCTTTCTCAATTCAATGTCATTTAATGTCAATTACATTTCAGAGCACAGCTACTCTAAAAAATTGTCATTGCTAGTACATCAATATAATTTTACTTTATACGATTTTTTTCATCAAATAATGAGATTCCTCAGCTTTATAAAAGTGTTCGAAGTACCGCCGTGTTGTGTCCTAACAATTGATCAAATAAATATATTACGCACAATAAGTAGAAAAGTACAGATGATGACCACCATATTCAGAAATTTTAACAATATTAACACTTCTTTGATTACTTTATTGTTCATACCCTAACACCAAGAATGTGTAGGACTGTAAGTGACATGGTATATTTTACAGATAAGTAAGGTAGCTATTACCCATTTTCTCGACTTTTTGAAAAGCGAGAGCATGACTACACAATGAATACCTCTCATTAGTATTCCAATGAAACCGTCGAATTTCAAGGTCAAATACTTTTATCTGGAAATATCCAATACGTCCAATACGTAAATGCATTCATCCTGTTCTGGAGTTCATTTCTGAGATTCTTACACTAAGAGTCAAATAAAGGGATATAATCAATATGCTGTGGATGGGAAGTAGTTGCAGATACTTTTTTATTACACTCTGGGAATTTAATATTCGTGGGTAAAATTTCTAGTATGCTTTGGAAACGGAGTAAATGTGTAAAGAAAGGCTATACAGAAATAAACAGCACATTGGCCACCAGATACAACAGAAACATTTAACCACGTTGTCTTATAGACAGACAAACGTGACCAAAGGGTACTCAGGATTGTGCAGACACAGATTTGTTTGTATAGTATGATCACCCTGTTTCACTGAATGAGATGTTGAACTGCCTGTTCGATGGCGGTTTCTGAGACGACGATGATACGTTCCTCACTTTTTTTTCATTTGGATTTCATGTGGACTCATGACGGGTGTTACCGGTACAGGGGAGGGAGGGGCTTACTTCTCCTTGGCACCTGATCTCACCAGAGGTCTTTCTTTGTCCATTTTCCCAGGATTTGTGTATATCCTGAAAATTCTAAAAAATTATACTTTGGTATCTGAGATTTGTATATTATGGTATTTTAACATAAACAGAATTAGTATGGCTTATACACTAAAGGTGTGGGACACTGAATCAACCAATAAAGAACAGAACACTTCGAAATTACCTCAGTGTATGTGTTTGACAGGTACAAATACACTTATATAAAAAGAGGTTGTTTCATCGAATCGATATCCAGTATACATATATTATGTCTAGATCTGAAACTTTTTAAATCTTGTACGCTTATCTAACTCTAAAACAGTACTAGTCATCACTATTGCATGTTTTAAACAATTTGTGGAATATATAAAAATTTCAGATACCAAAGTATAAATCAATAGAATGTCCAGGACACAGAAACAAACCCGATAAAAATGGACAAACACTGGAAACCAAGAGTTGGGATCAGGTGCCATGGAGGAGTAAGCATCCCCTGTCGACCGGTCACACCCGCCGTGAGTCCACAGTCAAGTCCAACGAAACAAGTGAGGAGTGTATCTTCGTCACATTTGGTACAGACGTCTCAACAACCGCCAACGAAAAGGCAACTCAACATTTCACTTAGTGAACGTTGACATTTAACGCGGTTTTCGATATCCTTGTGTCAATAATTTGTCAGTGAGTAGTTTACCTCTGTATATGAAATCTTCATATGTTGTGCACGCCCTGGCATATCGGATCATTTGTGAAATATAAACTCCATATGCAGGTGACTGAGGGATATTACTACTTAAATGTGGAACATTTACGATGGGAAAGCCGAAATCATCGCGTTTATCGTATAGCTTAGTTGCTAATTTCCCGTCTGTGTTTATATTAAGTAAAATGTCTAAGTATGATGCGTGTGTGCTTGATTCTGTTGTATCTTTAATTTCTAATTCGCTGGGATATATCGCATTGACATATGTATGAAAATTGTCATTATTAATTGACAAAACGTCGTCGATATATCTAAATGTCAAATTAAAGGACACAGCTAACTTTTTCTTCTTTTGATTCAGCAGTTTCTGAATGAAGTCTGCTTCGTATGAATAAAGTAACAGGTCGGCCGATAAAGGAGCACAATTGGTTCCCATAGGAATGCCGATAGTTTGTTGAAAGACCACGTCTCCGAACATTACAAATATATTGTCTATTACAAATGTTTTTTATATCAACGTCAGTATATGTATGTGTAGAATCAGAGTGGTGTTTAACGAAATAAGTATCCTGATAGCCAATCACCAGATATTTAAATTTTCGGGTACCACCTTTAGTGAAAAAGCAGTTGTCTATGATGCTGAAAAGTCTTTCTTTTAATTTTTTATGTGGAATAGTAGTGTAAAGAGTAGAGAAGTCATAAGTTTTGATACTGTGAATTCGAGAAAATTGTGTGCCTTCAAATTTTCTAAATGCTGTTTAGAATTTTTAAGTATCCACATCTGATTTACACCGATTTCTAACAATATGCTAAACAAAAGCTTTGTTCATTCAAAAGTTCATATATTGTTTCTAAGCTTCACCGTGCTGAGTAGTGGGTAAATGCTTCTCTTTGAATTGATTTGTTGTGTAATAGGCTAGTACACATAAAATATTAATGTGTACATGTATGTCACGCCAAAATTACATTAATGATTTAAACCTAGATTTTCTTCAGTAACACCTAGTTTTTCTCAGTAACCCACATTAACAAAAACTATATTTAACTGAGAAAAAATACGTTTAATTGCGCCAGAATTACAAAGATTAGTTAAATAGTATACACATAATACCAACGTGTGCCGTTTTATGTCGAGAAATTCCTAGTTGAAATGAGAAAAATGGGGTTAACTGCAGCACAATCACATTGATATTTCAGGACAATCAATCCTGGATTTTGCCAGTTAAACCTAGTATTTCCCAGTTAATGTGTCACAAGAAAAACAAGGATTAGCTGGACAAAAAACTAGTTTCTCCAGTTAAACATACGATTTCTTTGCATCTTACAACTATAGAAAAGCTAAGCTTAAGTGAGTAAACATCGCAAAAATTAGTTAAACCTAGTTTTTTCTCGGGAAATTAGGTTTTACCGAGTCACAATAACATTAATGAGCATTTATGACGCAGTTATACCTAGTTTTTCCCAAGTTAATGCGGGTTACGAGAACAACTATGATTTGCTTGAATAACCAATCTAAAAACAGCAATAGCGGCGGCTAGGGCGTGATTTTTTCTTTAAGTGACAATATATACTTATATGACATGTGTCCCTTTATTGGATAACCTGTTACTTTATTTATACGAAGCAGACTTCATTCAGAAACTGCTGAATTAAAAGAAGAAAAAGTTAGCGGTGTCCTTTAATTTTACTTTTATCGACGACGTTTTTTCAATTGATAATGACAATTTTCATGCATATGTCATTGCGATATATCACAGCGAACTAGATATTAAAGATACAACATAATCAGGTACACACGCTTCGTACTTAGACATTTTACTTACTATAGACACAGACGGGAAATGAGCAACCTAAGCTATACGGCAAACGCGACGATTTCGGCTTTCCAATCGTTAATTTTCCACATATAAGTAATTTATTTAAATTATTGACACAGGAATATCGAAAACCGCGTTTGTTGTCAACGTTCCGCAAATTTTACGGTCGGTATAATTGTCTTGTTTGCGACTATTCTGTTTCGCTAAGTGAAATGCTGAGTTACCTGTTGTTGAAACGTCTGTACCAGTTACGACGAAGATTCGTTCCTCGCGTATTTTATTTTAATTTGACTGTGGACTCGCTGCGGATGTGACCGGTCTGCAGAGGATGCTTACTCCTCCGTGGCATCTGGCCCCACCTTTTAATTTTAAGATGTCCGTGTTTGTACATTTGTTACCATATTTTTACCTATATCCTGGACATCCTAGGGGGATTTACCTTGGTATCTGAGACATTCTATATTATATAAAGATACAAAGTTCCTATTATTTACACTTGCACATATTGGCTTGTTTAATTTTATTAGTGGGCATGTATAAAATATGCAAATGGCACTGTGGGCAATATTCATACCGACCTCACATCGGAAAGTTCGTAGACATGCGTAGTCATTTGTTTTCATACTAAAACGTATTTCAAGTGAATCCAATCTACCTAAATTTAGTAATTTTATTGATCTATTTGAGGAAAAAAAACACAAAATAAAACGCTAAATAGTCAGACTACTTCGCTTTCTATTTATAGTATTGCTGGTCAACTCGTACCCATATCAAAGTGGCACCGAGTGATTTCAGTGAAATCGACACTAAGTGTGTTTGAATCCGCACTTGGAAATAACAGTTTTGGCATGTGTTGGTATTAATTAGAAATTTTGAAAATGTTCATAGCGGCACCAATGAAGGTTCATCTCAATAGGTTCTAAAAATTAATTCAAAAAAATCTAGTAGTCTACTAAAAATCTAAATTCGAATTATTCATATACATATACTACACAATGCAGAATTTATATACATGTTATCATAGTATAATAAAACTACTTTGAAGCAATTGCCGAGAGCACTTGCACTTTCCGAAATTACTTTAGTACGAAATCATCAATAAAAGAAAATGTAATATAAACCTATGAATTCTGTTTGGTAGTACCGATGTCACTAGGTGTCAATATGCATAATCTCACTGACGTGCCGAGAGAGTCGCCGTGGTTCCACGGTAGAGTGCTCGATTCTCAACCCGTAGGTCGCAAGTTGCAGCCACGGCGGAGGTGACTGGCTTCCCCTGTCCTTTGGACGAGACAGTAAAAACCGAGGTCTCGTGTCATGTTGTAAATTTTGAATTTACTGGGTGAGTGTAAATACAAAATTTACAACATGACACCCGTGTCACAGTAGGTATCGGCACGTTAAAGAACCCTCACTGCTCAATGGCCGTAAGTACCGAGCATAGATCAAAATTTGAAGCCCTTCACCGGCATTTGGTAACATCTCCATACGAGTGAAAGATTCTTGAGTGGGATGTTAAACAACAACAACAACAACTAAGGTGCCGATCGATGTCACTCTTGTCAATACAGTTCACAGTTCACAGAAAATAGGAATACCTAACTTAAATTCTAAACTTTGAATCGTTGTGCTGAATAAAAGTCTAATATCTTCCTGGGATTGTTAAATAACTTTTAAATATCCTCTACACAATACAAATTCCATAGAGATGGGCGTTTGCAATGTTAAAAAAATCTCCCGCCGGACCGGGTTTTGTGTGCTTACTGTGGCGTCAGTAGTCAGCGGTGACCTACCATATATACACGGAAAATACTATCGGCCAAAATGGAATGAAAATACCGATAAAGTTAATTATATATATATATATATTATATATATATATATATATATATATATATATAATATATATATATATATAATATATATATATATATATATACAGTAGAATAGCGAGAACGTTTAAGTATTATTAACAACACCAAGTTATAGTTTTACTTAAAAAGGCAACACACACCATCAGTTCGGCACGAATTACATGATAAATGTACATTTTAGAAAGAAAATAGTGGTATCATACAAGGCGAAATAATAAACCTAAATGTATTGCCAAATATATCTAAGAGTACACACTTTTAAAAAGATCATTGACAATCTTAGCTTTTGGGAAATTTAGAATTTAAATAGAATTATTCCAGCGAAATATTACTTTAGTAAAAAATAATTAAATATGATGCAAGGACATTTTGATTTGTATGTAACTGCTGCATACACATCCTCCACATTTTTATTATGGAATGCCATCAATAGTATGACGTCATTGTTTTAAACATGAATGATAGTATCTTGACATACAAAATCTCGCATGTAATATCAAAATATGGTAGCACAACATAATTCTTTTATTAAATGTTGGGTAAGGTTTGTCACTCAGTCGGTCTGGTTTTGTCTTGGTACGATTCGTCTGGGTTGCGAGTTTTCCTTGTAACTTCACTCAACCAGCAAATCTAGTGGACATCTACGAAGATGATCGGAAAGTAATCAGTCGCCATGTCCTTGTTTCAGTTTCCATGTAAACACACATTTGTTTTGTTTGCATCTGCACAATTTTTTTCGATGGTTAATTGTATTATCTGGTGATTTTTATGGTATACAATCGTTTCATGGTTATTACAAACTTTCCGAAAAAAAAATCGTAGTTTAGCTAATGCTGCTTTGACTCAGAACCTACATTAAGTTGATAAAAACTGGGTTTGGCTGGGACTAACTGTCTAACTAATCTGTAACAGAGAAAAACTAGGTTTAAATCATTAATGTAACTTTAGCGTGTAGTATACATTGCAAACTGTGTGCTGAATTCAAATATTTTATTACAAAATTAACTACCTTACTGTGGCATTTGATTTACAACCGCTCAGAGGTTTGGGGATAAATATAGAAATGTTTGACAGTTGGAGTGTTCAAGTACACGATGTGATAATTCATTGACTTTGATATTTGGACTATGTCATTAATATAATAATTTTCGTAACATTAATTAATTGCAAAATCAAACCTATTCTATCCAAAACATGACAAAATAGAATTATCAGTTAATTGTGCAATATATTTTTAGAGTTGTCAGTTTAAATTGTCCAATTTATGAGAAGCGTTTGAAAATTAGCTTTCACTGAAATGTCCTATGTTATACTTAGTCTGAATATACAGTAATCATAACACTGTGTGTTAATGTCAGTTAGCATTATTATGTTCAGTCATATTGTATAACAACAGATATATAACCATGGTTATTCTATAATATTTGCATTCTTTTGGAATATATTTCGATTGCATTTCTAATGAAGGAATAGTATCGTATAACAAAGTCCAACTTAAATAGTGCAATAAACATTTATTGAGAGTTTTAATTACCGTATTGTATAATCAGGAAATTACGTTATTATATATTTTCGTGGTACGGAAACAGAAACATTTCTTGTTAAACGTAAGTATCCTTCTAGCGATGAAGTTTGAATTAAAGTTCAAATCATCGCGACTATAATAGTAAACGCGGGTTCGAGTCTCACTAAAACCGAAGCTGGTTATATGTCGCATATAATAGTCTACTTGTAGAACTGTGTTATTTCTCGCGTACATTATGTTTGGGTGTTTCCGCCATTAAAAATGTCGTATGATTATCAAAATATGCTGTGTTAGATGTAAAACAGCATTCAACTAAATGAATTATCACCAATTACATCTAGGAATACGTTTAAATTTAGACGAAAGACATCTTACAAAAACAAGGTGAATATCAATAAAGTATTACATAGCACGTGATGTCATGAGGAACAATATTATACAATGTCACATCTACACTGTGTACTGGATTAAAATAAGAATCATCGACACGTGATGTCATGAGGAACAATATTATACAATGTCACATCTACACTGTGTACTGGATTAAAATAAGAACCATCGACACGTGATGTCATGAGGAACAATATTATACAATGTCACATCTACACTGTGTACTGGAATACTGTAAGAACCATCGACACGTGATGTCATGAGGAACAATATTATACAATGTCACATCTACACTGTGTACTGGATTAAAATAAGAACCATCGACACGTGATGTCATGAGGAACAATATTATACAATGTCACATCTACACTGTGTACTGGAATACTGTAAGAACCATCGACACGTGATGTCATGAGGAACAATATTATACAATGTCACATCTACACTGTGTACTGGTATACTGTAAGAACCATCGACACGTGATGTCATTAGGAACAATATTATACAATGTCACCTCTACACTGTGTACTGGATTACAGTAAGAACCATCGACACGTGATGTCATGAGGAACAATATTATACAATGTCACCTCTACACTGTGTACTGGATTGCAGTAAGAACCATCGACACGTGATGTCATGAGGAACAATATTATACAATGTCACATCTACACTGTGTACTGGATTACAGTAAAAACCATCGACATAATTATCTGTAGCATCACGATCACGTCAAAAAGTAGGACTAAAGTAAAAACAAAAAATACAACCACACTTATTACTCATAATATGTGGAAACGTAGATATCATTCAGTCAAGAAAACCATTGTTTATTCCATATTTATTGTGACATATAAAATTCAATAATTAGATATCATTGAATACAAATTCCGTAACATATCCGGATCAAAACCTTTTGATTTGCTTTGTTCATTTGGGACATCAGTTTCTGAATGTAACTAGATAATGGAAACCACATTGATCTGAAAACCTGAAATCTAAACCTTTTGTGAGCTGAACACCATTATCTGCATGTTTCCGTCAATATTAGGTAGTTAGCTGTTGTTTATTTGCATTTAATGTTTATATGAATGGAATGATGGCAGCATATACTTATCACGAATTCATGAGATTCCTTATTACATGTTTATTATGTGTTGGTATAAGGTAAATTAATCTCACATCGAAGTAGCGATCTTACAATAATTAAGTACTATAAAACACATTGAAACACACTCACGCACACACATGCAGGCACACACACACACAGACACAAAGACACACACACACACTTTTGAACTAACTAATACTGTTTACGCAGTTGTAGGTGCGTTTTAATAAAACAAAATCAGGTACAAACTTTAGTAAGGTACAAAATTAAAACTATTTTCGTGTAAACGTGCTTTTTCTTATTAATTGGTAGTTGAAAATAACTCTACTTACGTAAAAAATGTAAATAGCTGAAACGCCAATTATTCGACGTCTGTCTGTATAGGTTAAATGTATTATAGGACATGCAATGATTCTAACACGCTATATCTCATCACTCGGAGTGTCAAATTAAGAAATACTATATCAATTTCATAAAACTCCGTTAGGGCATATATATATATATATATATATATATATATATAATATATATATATATATATATATATATATATATATATATATATATATATATATATCTGCATCGATTGCATTTCTAACACAGCGGGTGTGATATAGTAGGCTATTTATTTTTATTTAAGCGCACGCATTTTTAAATGGATTACAGTGTGTAAGTAGTGCAGTACGCATGTATCACTGTCCTTTCTACAAGTCCAATTACGCTTATAACGAATCTTTATAGAACGTCCACTATATTTACTATTCACTATATCAGAGTTAGTACAATATTAGGTAAGTAAATAATAGTTTATTTTTTAAACGTCAAGGAAAACACGAATCAAATCAGGATACATCCGAAATTAGCTAGAAATCAACAAGTAAAAAAAATCAGTTTTTTTTCTGTTTAGATAATTGCCCAACATGAGGATGTCTTTATACTACAAGAACAAATGATAATCAAAGTTCCGATAAGTGTATGCGGCGCAACTCAATGAAAATGTACCTAATTACAAGGTGCTTCAATGGTGTTACAAGATTCGAAACTGGCGTGTATATATATATATATATATATATATATATATATATATATATATATATATATATATATATATATATATATATATATATATAGTGGAACCTCGATATTAAGACCACCTATCTGACTGACTCAAAGTGGTCTGATTAGTGAGGTGGTCTTTTAAGTGAGGTTCTATACTTCTTAGATATTTATCAAGAGACTGAAAACTTGTGGTCTAAAATGTGAGGTGGTCTCCTAAACGAGGTGGTCTTCAGGTGAGGTTCCACTGTATATATATATATATATATATATATATATATATATATATATTACTGTTTTAGAGAGACATGCTTGTATATATATATATATAAATATATATATATATATATATATATATATATATATATATATATATATATATATATATATATATATATATATATATACACACATATATTACTGTTTTAGAGAGACATTCTTGTTTTATGCAGGATACTATAAAATAAGCCAAAATATAAACCGCAATCAGGCTCACAAAGCAATATACAAACATAGTCCGTTGGAAAAATTAAAATTGAGATTACAATCAGCGGTGATTCGTCAGTCATTTAACAACTTAAAGCAAATCATGAGTAAATTCAGCATCATTTTTACAAACTAATCTAAACATTTCAGTAAATAAAACATGGTAAAACTAGATCACTGTAGTCATCACAGCATTTTTCGAAATGTTTGAATTAACTGCATTTTTATATCCATGTACCAGTAGTTTATTACTTAGTTGTTTGACTCTTGATGTACAATGATGGTTGTGAGCGGATCGTTACATTTATAACAAATTTGAGGTCAACTGATGAAGATTTATTAACGGAAATCGCCTTGAACATTTGTTATGGCCACTTTTGTAAAACTATAACTTTGATATTGTTGGTATTATTTAAAGATATACTATATACACATAAAAGATGAATTCTAATTTTTGTGGCAAACTGACGATGGGAAATATGATGCCATCATGATTGAAATATGCTCTAATTGTCAATGAATAGTAATTGTCAATATTAAGTGAGTTGTCTTGGGAAGGAAACGCATGTTTAGACAGAATATATATTGTTCCAGTATAGGGATAACCTAGCTTAAAGAATGCAACTTTTAGAAATGCCCCTTATTGTTCAAAAGATGCTAAAAATAAATATTCTGAAATAAAGGTGTCCAACCCAGTAGAGTAACACATATCGAACAATGTATTAAAATGATAGCTTTTTAAAAGTATATACATTACCAAATGTCGTATATGATAATGGAATTCGATGACGCAACGATATCAGTTTGGCCTATGATTGGCAATTACGGTCTTTAAACAGTGAGTTTTGTAACGTGCCGACACCTACTGTGACACGGGACCTCGGGTTTTACTGTCTCAACCGAAGGACAGGTCTATTTATAAAATGTATTAGTGTACTGGTTAAACCTCTTAACATTCAATGACTCCTCGCATTACTGTAGCTCTACTATTTTGATACGACATGTGGCCAGTCATCATGTTATGATCTATTTTGGGCTTGTTGTGCTTGTAAACATGTGCCGATTTATCTTGGTACATCTATACATTCTAAAGTATTTATAATTACCGTTTGGAATAATGTTTCACGACGATTGGCTCCGTCCATCTGAATTATTTGTCATGTTGTAAAACACTCTAAATAATCAAAGAGCTCGGCTATATAGATATATTTGACGCAATGTGTGTACATTGTTGGTACCTATCAAATGTTCAACAGATATGTATACTCTCTTCTCCGTGGTATCTCAGTTACCTCTTACAATTGTAGACCACTTGCAGTGGTAAAGTGGTTGAGCGGTTGACTCACTAGTGGATGATACCGAGTTCAATTCCCGGTACCAGGTCATTCCAAAGACTTTCAAAAATATTTCACTGCACCAAGATGTAACTCAAATAATGAATGCGACTTCAAACCGAAGTTCTGTGTCACAGAAAGTGTGGCAAATAAAACATTATCACTGTATTGGCGTCAGTTCTAGTGCAGGCCACAATATGTAACATGTGACATTCAGCGGGTGACATCTCTATATATTAAGTTAAACATTTCTGGCGGTATGTAAAAACAATAAAGAAACCGCTGTACTATATTGCTCTTAAACATTTACCTTTTTATGACTGAACTCAACAACGTAGGACCCACATTAACTATAACGGTGCATATTTACACGTCTACGTCTCAGACTAGTAATAAGTTATGTCATTTCTCTATATGCTGTATTTTTACAAACCCCGACATTCATGTTGAACACGAAATCAGCTAAACGAACTAGAGTATAATACTATACAGACATAAGATATCGAAAAAGGAGAGATAAATCAAACAAAACAAAACAATATTGATATATTGTGATTTCTATTGCACGACGTCAGAGAAAATGATACCAATGCATACTTTGAAATACACTGAATCTATGATGAATGTAATCCATATAATAATGAATAATGATATAATATGGAGGCAGGGCAAATCTATACTGTTCCCCAATGTGTCTTGTAAAACAAATGGAATTAGTAATATGGTGTATTAAAAGCAGTGACAGCAATCGTTTTCGTGGAACGGATCTAAAATGAAATATGAAATTATGAACGTTTCTGTAACTAATGTAAATAGAATGTAAATCGTAATGTCATTAGATATAAAACATATGAGATACCAAAGTATAAATCTTTAAGATGTCCAAGGTATAGATACAAATCTGGTAAAAATGCACAAACATGGGCCTTAGGAAATCAAGAGGTGGGACCAGGTACCAAGGAGGAGTAAGCATCCCATGTCGACCGGTCACACCGTCATATCCAAATGAAATACGCGAGGAAGGCATCCTCGTCGCAATTGGTACAGTCTCAACAACCGTCATCGTACAGGCAACTGTACATATGCTACTTTGACCTAGGATATTCCATATCAATGATTATGTAATTATTTATATAAATGTATGCATTCGAATATAAATGTATTTTTATTAAACATTATTCATTGTACAACAATTAGCAAACAAATTTATCAACTTATATTAATGTATCTTGTTGTCACTGATGTTGTCGTGAGATGGC